>CM033470.1:340513481-340563037 GCA_019447015.1 Hymenochirus boettgeri
TCTCATCCAGCTATCTATCTATCTATTTATCTATCTATCTATTATCTATCCATCATCTATCTATCTACTATTATCTCTCTCTCTCTCTCTTTCTGTCTATATCTATCTATCTATCTATCTATCTATCTCTCTCTCTCTCTCTCTTTCTCTCTCTCTGTCTATCTCTCTATCTATCTATCTATCTATCAATATCTATCTATCGATCTATCAACTTTCTATCATATATCTATCTATCTATCTAGTCTGTCTATCCAGTATCTATCTATCTATCTATCTATCTATCTTCTATCTGGGTATCTATCTATTATCTATCGTCTATCTTCTTAAAACGACTATCTATCTATCTATCGATCTAACTCTATCTATCATCTATCTATCATCTATCTATCTGTCTATCATCTATCTATCTATCTATCTATCTATCATATATCTATCTATCTATCATCTATCTATCTATCTATCTATCTCTCATTAGCCTATCTATCTTTATCTATCTATTATTATCTATTTATCTATCTACTATTATCCTCCTCTCTTCTCTTTCTTCTATATCTATCTATCTATCTATCTCTCTCTCTTTCTCTCTCTCTGTCTATCTCTATATCTATCTTCTACTATCTAGTATCTATCTATCTATCTATCGATCTATCAACTTTCTATCATATATCATCTGCCTAGCTATCTAGTCTGTCTATCCAGTATCTATCGATCATCATCTATCTCTCTATCAATCTATCTATCTATCATCTGTATCTTCTATCTATTATCTATCTATCTATCTTCTATCTTCTATCTAACTCTGTCTATCATCTATTCTATCTATCTATCATCTATCTAATCTATCTATCATCTATCTATTAATCATCTATCTTCTATCTCATCTATCGACCTTTCTATCTATCTATCTATCTATCTATCTTTCATCTATCTATCCTATCTTTCATCTATCTTCATCTATCTATCTATCTATCTATCTATCTATCTATCATCTATCTAATCATCAAATCAAAATCAAAAAGATCTTTATTGGCAGGATCAATACATGTTGACCTGCCAAAGCAACAAAAATAATAAAATAATAAACTGTGTAGTATTAGATTCACTGTAGGGGACAATGGGTAATCATGGATAAATAATATATGGACAGTACTATAAAGGGTATGTTGGGTTTTAGTCTTTAATCCAATTGGCTCTTGGTTATGGCGGCTCTGTGGGTGTGGGTTTGATGTTAGTAGGGAGCTGATGAGTTGTTTCAGTGCACATGGCTTTTCTTGGTCTTTGTTGTGTATTGAGGCTTTATTATGGTAAGAGTTGGGGCTACTGTTCTGTAGGTGGCCCAGAATATTAGGGCCCTTTTTTGCTATCTTCTTTCTATCTCTCTTATCTATCTATCTATCTATCTATTTATCTCTCTCTCTCTCTCTTTCCTGTCATATCTATCTATCTATCTATCTATCTATCTATCATCTATCTATCTATCTATCTCTCCTCTTCTCTCCTCTGTCTATCCTCTATATCTATCTATCTATCTATCCTCTAGTATCTATCTATCTATCTTTATCTATCTCTATCTATCTATCTTATTATCTATCTATCTATCTATCAATATCTATCTATCGCTCTATCTATCTATTATATATCTTCTATCTACTATCCTAATCTATCTATCTATCGATCTAACTCTAATCTATCTCTCTTCATCTTCTATCTATCATCTTCGATCTTCGGTCTATCATCTATCTATCTGTCTATCATCTATCTATCTACCTATCATATATCTATCTATCATCTATCTATCTCTCATCCAGCTATCTATCTATCTATTTATCTATCTACTATTATCTATCCATCTACTATCTATCTATCTATTATCTCTCTCTCTCTCTCTTTCTGTCTATATCTATCTATCTATCTATCTATCTATCTATCTATCTATCTATCTATCTATCTCTCTCTCTCTCTCTCTTTCTCTCTCTCTGTCTATCTCTCTATCTATCTATCTATCTATCATATCTATCTATCGATCTATCAACTTCCTATCATATATCTCTCTAATCTATCTCTCTAGTCTGTCTATCGTATCTATCTATCTATCTATCTATCTATCCATCTAGTCTGGTATCTATCTATCTATCATCTATCTAATCTATCTTCTATCGAGCGATCGAGCTAACTCTATCTATCATCTATCATCTATCTATCTATCCTATCTATCTATCTCTCTATCTATATCCTATCTATCTATCTTATCTATCATCTATCTATTCTTAATCTATCATCTCTCTATCTATCTATCTATCCATCCTATCTATTCTACTACCTATCTTCTATCTACCTCTATCTATCTATCGATCTTCATCTATCATCTATCTTCATCATCTATCTATCTATCTATCAATCAAATCAAAAGAGCTTTTATGGCAGGATCATTTACATTTTGACCTTGCCAAAGCAAACAAACATACTAAATAATAAAACATTTTAGTATTTAGAGGTTCACGGTAGGGGGCATGGGTATCAATGGCTATTAATATATTTACAGTACTATAAATTGTAAGGTTGGGTTTAGTCTGTAATCCAATTGGCTCTTGTTATGGCGGCTGTGGATTTGAGGTTTAGACAGGCTCTGTGGGTGTGGGGTTTGATGTTAGTAGGGAGCTGATGAAGTTGCTTCAGGCACATGGCTTTTCTTGGTCTTTGGGTTGTGTATTTAGGCTTATAATGGTAAGAGTTTGGGGCTACTGTTCTGTAGGTGAGCCCAGAATGATAGGGCCCTTTTTTGCTATCTATCTATCTATCTATCTATCTATCTATCTATCTATTATCTCTCTCTCTCTTTCTGTCTATATCTATCTATCTCTCTCTCTCTCTCTCTTTCTCTCTCTCTCTGTCTATCTCTATATCTATCTATCTATCTATCTATCTAGTATCTATCTATCTATCTATCTATCTATTAATCTCTCTATTCTATCTATCTATCTATCAATAGCTATCTATCAATCTATCACTTTCTATCATATATCTATCTTCTATCTAGTCGAGTCTGGCTATCCAGTAATCTATCTATCTTACTACTATCTATCAATCTATCTATCTTCTATCTGGTATCCTCATCTATCTTTATCTATCTATCTATCTATCTATCTACTATCGATCTAACTCTATCTATCATCTATCTATCATCATCTATCTATCTATCTATCACTATCTATCTAATCTATCTATCTTCTAATCAACTTCCGATCATTTCTTCTATCTATCTAGTCCTGTCTATCCAGTATCTCTCTATCTATTATCAATCTATCTATCGGTATCTATCTATCTATCTATCTTCTATCTATCTATCTTCTACTATCTATCTATCTATCTAACTCTATCTTCATCTATCTATCTATCTATCTATCTATCTATCTATCTATGCTATCTATCTAGCATCTATCTATCTTCTATCATCTATCTATCTAACAATCTATTCTATCTATCTAGCTATCTATCCCTATCTATCTATCTACCTATCTATCTTCATCTCTATCTATCTTTCATCTATCTATCTATCATCTACTATCTATCTATCTATCTATCAAATCAAATCAAAAAGAAGCTTTATTGGCGGATCAATTTACATGTTGACATTGCCAAAGCCCAACAAAACTAATAAAATAATAAACATGTTAGATTAGAGGTTCCCGGTAGGGGGACATGGGTATCAATGGATCAATTAATATCTGGAACAGTACTATAAAGTGTATTTTGGTTTTTATTCTTTAATCCAATTGGCTCTTGTTATGGCGCTGTTGATTTGAGTTTTACAGGCCTGTGGTGTGGTTTGATGTAGTAGGAGCTTAGGAGTTGCTTCAGTGGCACATGGCTTTTCTTGGTCTTTGTTGTGATTGAGGCTATATAATGGTAAGAGTTTTGGGGCTACTGTTCTTTAGGTGAGCCCTGAATTGATAGGGCCCCTTTTTGCTAGCTACTATCTATCTATCTATCTATCTATCTATCTATCTATCTATCTATCTATCTATCTATTATCTCTCTCTCTCTCTCTTTCTGTCTATATCTATCTATCTATCTATCTATCTATCTATCATCTATCTATCTATTCTATCTATCTATCTCTCTCTTCTCTCTCTCTGTCTATCTTTCTCTCTATTATCTATCTATCTAGTATCTATCTATCATGTAGTACTATCTATCTATCTATCTATCTACTATCTATCCTATCTATCTATCTATCAATATCTTCTATCCATCTATCACTTTCTAGCATATATCGATCGATCTTCTATCTGTCTATCCAGTATCTAATCTATCTATCTATCAATCTATCTATCTATCTATCTATCTATCTATCTATCTATCTATCTGGTATCTATCTATCTATTATCTATCTATCTATCTATCTATCGATCTAACTCTATCTATCATCTATCTATCTATCATCTATCTATCTATCTATCTATCTATCTATTATCTCTCTCTCTCTTTCTGTCTATATCTATCTATCTCTCTCTCTCTCTCTCTTTCTCTCTCTCTCTGTCTATCTCTATATCTATCTATCTATCTATCTAGTATCTATCTATCTATCTATCAATTCTATCTATCGATCTATCAACTTTCTATCATTATCTATCTATCTACTAGTCTGTCTATCCAGTATCTATCTATCTATCTATCTATCTATCTATCTATCTATCAATCTATCTATCTATCTATCTATCATCATCTATCTATCTATCTGGTATCTATCTATCTATTATCTATCTTCTATCTATCTAACTCTCTCTAGCCATCTATCTATCTACTATCTATCTATCTATCTATCATCTATCATCTATCTACTTCTATCATCTATCCTATCTATCTATCTATCTATCTATCTATCTATCTACATCTATCTATCTACCTATCTACTATCTCTCTCTCTACTATCTATCTCGCTATCTTTTTCCATCTATCTATCTATCTAATCATCTTATCTATCTATCGATCATCTACCTAATCATCAATCAATCAAAAAGAGCTTATTGGCAGGATCAATTTAATTTTACATTGCAAGCAAACAAAATAATAAATAATAAAACATTTTTAGTATTAGAGGTTCACGGTAGGGACATGGGTATCAATGGATAATTATATATGGACAGTCACTACTAAAGGGTATATTGGGTTTTAGTCTTTAAGTCGATGGGGCGGAAGGATAAAGGGATAATGGGTAAGTAGTCCTTGGACATGAGTCATTTATGCTCCTCTCAGTCTGTACATGTCCGTTCATCGTGTGTCCCCAATATTTACTGTGGCTTCATCTTCTCCAGCAGGATATAGTTTTTTCTCCTCCATCTAATCAGTTGAAGTCTGGGATAATGTCAGACAGCATCTTAAATGGGGGTCCCTATTGCTTTGTATTTGGGCAGTGTAGAAGCATTTGTCTCATCCTCTAAGGTTCCCTGTCACAGTGCTGGCACGTCTGTTCTCTCTTGGTTTATCTGTCTGTCTGTGTCGTCGATTTCTATTTCTAGTCTGTGTGCACTCAGTCTGTAGAGACTCATGAATTGTCCCCTCTTTAGGGTTGTGATATTCTCCAGGGTGGGGGCCAGTTTGTGTCCTCTGTCCAGTGCCTGGTATTAGTTCGTTTCTGGGACTTTTTTATGTCTTTTCTTCCCTTCATCCACGTAAGCCAATTGGCTCTTGTGTAATGGCGGCTGTGATTTGATGTTAGACAGGCTCTGTGAGTGTGGGTTTGATGTGTAGGGAGCTGATGAGTTTTTCACAGTGCACATGGCTTTTCCTGGTCTTTGTTGTGTATGAGGCTTTATAATGGTAAGAGTTGGCACTGTTCAAGTAGGTGAGGCCCAGAAAGGGGGGGGGGGGGGGGGGGGGGGGGGGGGGATACCGGCCCTTTATTGTATCACCAAGCAGTCTTGGCAATCTGCCAAGCTCATCCCGACAACCTGTTTTGAAATTACTGCGATGGACCTGGAGGAGGTGCTTACAGAATTCGGATGGTATTTTCTGGTGGGCCAGATTCCGATTTGATTGTCTGAATAGGAGACAGGCCCCATACTTCACTGCCATAGAGTAGGTTGGGGAAAGACACTGTCAAAGTTTTAAAGCTCGACTTTTTACGGTGGTTTTAGGTGATCAGTTGTTTTCTTATTGCATAGAAGGTTCGGCTGGCTTTGCTTCAGGTCTCTATAGCTCCCTAAAGCTCCCAGAATGGTTGATCTCCAGCTATCTATCCTCTCCTCTATCTATCAATTTCACTGCATGGTATTGAGTAAACAAAAGCCAGTGGGAATTCCCAAGCAATTAGCCTACTGACAGGAGGATTGTGGTTGTTGATTGGTCCATTTAGTGAGAAACATCATTTTGGGGGTGATAAAGAGAAATATAGTTTTGGCTTAGTTGACCTTGAATAGTGATAGTGACCCAGTTGTCACCACTCATTATCTCCAGGGGCCTTTACTCTGTCATCCTCTCCTAACCTACCATCTCTATTGATATAAAGTAACAGTGCAGCAGACAGAGTACTGAACCATGGGAGGATCAAGTGGTTGTTGGAACGGACATTTATTACTAGAACAGAACCCAGAATAGCCCGAATAAACGTCTAAACACCGGTCTTTAAATCAATGCAGCAGTTTATCATTTACTGGGCAAATGTCCTGGTGTTAAACGTCCTCCAGGATCCTATTAGTGACTGATGGATCTGGGAGTCCCTCTCGCTCAATGCGGAGAAAGGCTTTCAGTCAACGGACTGGCAGGTGTAGGCAGCCTTATCCAGGTGACATCTCGGGCCATTCCAGATAATTATCTCCAGTGCCATTTTCTGTGCTTGCATTGATGGATGTAATTAGAACGAGAGAGCTCAGAATAACGCGGCCGCGGCTCGAACTGTCAGTATCAATCTCCCTCCCATTACCCGCTATCAAGATACCAACCTAACAACGTGAAGCTCAACGATTTCCTTTGAAATTAAGGATTTTTTTGAGCTTACATGTTCCGCCCGTTGAAACATCTCCTGCCTTTCATCCCCAGATCATGGAAACCCGATCATCCCCTGTAATAATCATGTGATTGACGAGGGGACGGTCTCGTTTCATGAAACTCTGGCGCATTGTAAGTTACGGCTTGTAGTCATCTGAGGATATTCCTTTATTAAGCTCAGAGCTGGTTTTGCCCCATACGCATATGCCGAGTCTCATCCTCGTCAATTTTATATTCGCCTAATAGCTGCGTAATACAACTCATTGGTGAATCTCATCTTCAAGCTGTCTTTCTTTCTAAAAATTTTTTGGGCCCCCAATACAGGTGAAATGTAATAGAAATTCCTGCATCGTGTGTGTCCTCCTTACTACAAATGTAAACCGCGTGTCTTGTTCGTTATAATTAATGAGCTGCAAGCGTCAGCCAAAATCTTCACTGTATAAGCGACACATACACACGCTGTACATTTTAACCATACGGAGGATGGGAGATATAATGAGACCTCCACCCTGAAGGATTCCTTCCACGGGTGGGTACAGATAAATTAAAGTGGCGAGTTTCGACTAGCGGTTCTGCGGAAGCAGAAAATGAAGTTTCCGAGATTTTTTCAATAGCATTTCTGATTTTCAATATAAATTTTCATTTTCGAACCTAATTTTCGATGTTCCAATTCTCAATGAACCTTTTTCCGATTTTCGGAATTTCGTTCGACCTGCTGATTTTCGAAAACCGGCAGTTCCGAAAAGAAAGAAGGATCGTTCCGGGAACCAGTTCATCGTATCCTGATAAATACGGTCATAATTTGGTCAGAATTCGACAGTTCACGGTTCAGTGGCAAATTTTTTGTCTGCCGCTTTGATGAGAGATTGTTTTCTCTGTAACCGGTAATTCTGTCACAGATCCAGTTTGTGACCCAAATGACGGACTCCGCTAATAAAGTTTTGAGAGTGACAAGGTATCAATACGTAACACGCATGATAGAACAGTTATTCCGCCCCAATCCCGGTCTGCGTGTTGTGATATTCATTGAACGTGTACAGCCAATTATGGACCAATGCCGATCATAGGAGGATTGTACTATCAGTATTGGCGCTTGTATGGGCCCTTCAAAAACCAAATAATGTCATCCTTTGACTATTTTCCCAATCCATCTGTATTATTCATAAGTGTTTTTTTCCCCCTTATCCTATTTTCTTGACCTCAGTGAATACAGTTAAATACGAACATCACAGGATTGCCATGTCAATATATACAGTATGTGTATATATAATTATATTTCCCACCCTGTGCCTGACCCTCAGGGCTCTGCCCTTCCTATTACATTTCAGCATTTATATGCCTGCCCACTGCAGCTCCACCTGCACAATGAAACCTTCATTCATTCCCATGAATGGATCGTTATTTGTTGTCCACTGATTGGCTGTGACAGGCACCTGTGTCCCTGGTGTCAGATACATTCTTGGCTTTAACCCTTGGTTGTAGTTTAGGAATTAGAAGGGAACCTGCTCCCTTCCTTCCCTGTCTCCCAACCATATGCCCCCTCTTGCCTGGAGGTAGCCCAGCGTTAATTTGCTTTATTAACGTCGTTTTGGCTTTGGGGGGGGGGGGGGTTTAATTAAATCAGATTTGTTTGTCCAATCCAGAGCAGGAATAGCCATGGCCTGTGTTTAGTAATTTACAGGACCCACTGTTCCTCGTAAACATCACCGTGTAGGAACATTACTGTGAGAACACATAATAATACCCAGTAATACTTTAGTAACAGAACTTAACCAATGGTGACCTACTATAATGACCTCACAGAACAGTGCCTATGGTAACCTCCTAGTTTAGAGTTATAGTATTTGAGTTTGAATAAAGACATAACTCCATCCCGTCCAACCCATCTGCCATATCCCTCATTTCCTCCTAACTGTTGACCAGACAGAGAAGGCCACAAAAACACCAAATTTTATGAAGGTGGAAAAAAATCCTCCTGACTCCAAGTGTTCAATCGGAATTTCCTCCCTGGATCAACTCTACTTCATGTATCACTACCAATAACTTGCAACATTCCTTGTTTGCAGAAACTCATCCGCTTTTATTAAACTGACTAATGAACCTGCCATCACAACGTCCACTGATACGTTCCATAGCTGACCGTTCTCACTGAAAAAACCTTTCCGAGCTTGAAGCCTAAAACCTTTTTTTCTCAATTTAAGGGATGTCCTCATGTCCTTTGACATGTACTATTGGTGCACACATGCCCATATAGTTTTTATTGTAACAGACTAGACCATTACCTATGATGACCTCCCTAGAACAGTGACCAATGGTGGACCTCACTAGAACAGTGACCAATGGCGACCTCCTAGACAATACCCATGGTGACCTCACTAGAACAGTAACCAATGGTGGACCTCACTAGAACAGTAACCATGGTGACCTCACTGAATAGTACCCACTGGTGACCTTAACCTTAACAGTGACCTATGGTGCCCTTACTAGAACCGTGACCTATGGTGACCTCACTAGAATAGTGACAAATGGTGACTCTCCCTAGAACATGGACCTATGGTGATCTCACTGAACAGTGACCTATGGTGACTCACTAGAACAGTGACCAATTTGACCTCACTAGAACATAACCTATGGTGACCTTACTTATAATAGCCTCATTTGGATTACGTGAATTTTACCATCTAACTATCTAATTAGAAATCATGTATGTATGTATGTGCTCACCTCACGCCACAACCCCTGAATGCACCACAGAACGCCGATGCCCTTTGAAAGGGCGACGCCCATAAAGTCAGTTTGAACAATAAAAAGCCTGCTCGTCACTTGCACAGTTGATTCTCCCCAATTCAGTAACTCGTGAAGGGCCTGGCTCTGTCGCTGCTCAACTTGAAAGACAGAAAGACTGTTACAAGTGGTGATATGAATGACCATTTATACAAATATAAACCCTGGAAAGACTATGTTACTATTGTGATATGAATGAAACATTTATATACAATATACACCCTGAAAAGACTATGTACAATGGGTGATCGGAATGCACATTTCTAGACAAATATAAACCCTGGAAAAGACTATGTTACTATTGGGGATATGAAGACATTTATACCCAAATCTGACCCCTGAAAGACTAATGTTACTATTGGTGTATGAATCACATTATATACAAATATAAACGCCTGGAAAGACTATGTTACTATTGTGAATATGAATCACAATTTATATCAAGTATAAACCCTGAAAGACTATGTTACTACTGGGGATATTTATTACAGTATATACAATATAAACCCTGGACAGATATGTTACTATTGGGTTATATGAATGACATTATAGACAAAATAAACCTGGAAGACTATGGTTACTATTGGTGATATGACTGACATTTATTACAAATATAAACCCGGAAAGACTATGTTTACTATTGGTTGAATCTGAATGACATTTTAGCAAGATAAACCCGGAAATACTATGTTACTATGGGTGATATGGAAATGACATTTATTACAATATAACCCGGAAAGACTATGTTACATTGGTGAGATATGCATTTATATCAATATAAACCCTGGAAAGACTATGTTTATTGGTGATATGAATTACATTATATACAAATATAAACCCTGGAAAGACTATGTACTATTGGTGATAGGGAATGAACATTTATATACAATTACACCCTGAAAGACTATGTTACTTATTGTGATATGAATGACTTAATATTACAAATATAAACCCTGGAAATAACCTCATGTTACTATTGGGTGTATATACTGACTTTATCTCTAACATAACCTGGAAAGACTATGTTACTATTGGTGATATTAATGACATTTTATTACAATATAAACCACTGGAAAGGCAAAGACTATGTTAATATTGGTGATATGAATGACATTTATATACAAATATAAACCCTGGAAAGACTATTGTTACTATTGGTGATATGAAGTCACCTTTATAACAAATATAAACCTGGAAAGACTATTGGTGCATATTTATAAATGTTCGTTCCCTTTTTCGCGGCCGTTTTCACGGACATTAACGGCATATAATCGCGTTTACCCTCGATTTATAAAGTCCGAAAACGGCCGGAAAAGTTTAACGAGCGTTACTTCGCGCGATACTTACCTGTTACCCGCCGCTTTCTATTTATAAGCGTCGTTATGGTTTTCGGCATCGGCTAGTAAAATCGGGTGTTTACTTCGCCACCTTGAGGTGCGAAGTCAGCCGATACTAACCTCCCGCGCGGGGAGGTCATGTCAACCCGCGGCGGGTGGTTCGCACCCGCCCCGGCAGACCACGCCCACCCCGCCCACCCCCCCCGCGGCGGCAAGCGGCGACCCCCTCCCCGCCCACTCCCACACCCCTCCCAACCGCGTTCCCCGTTCGCGGCAAATCTCGGAATGGGAGCTAGAGGGGCTCCGGGAAGGGGCCGCAGCGGTGGTCGCGACACCTCCGGCACCTCCCCCCCGGCAACCCCTCCAAGCCCCCCGGCCGCTCCCGGGTAGGGATGGGAGGAGCCCTGGGGGGGTGGAGGCTCCCTCCATCGGGGCCCGAGAAGGGCCCTTTTTGGGCTTAGGGGGTCCCGCAGCTCTAACCGGGACCCCTCCCGCCCTTCTAAGGGCCTTGCGGCACTGACAAGTGCCTTTGTTGGGGTCCCGCAGCTGAAACCGGGACCCCCAGTGCGGCTCTTAAAAGAGCCCTTGGGCGACTTCTCTTTCTTCCATTCCCGGCCGACACCAGCTCCGCCGAGGGCCGCCGACCCCCTAGCGGTACCCCTGCGCCGCCAGGGGTACCCCCGGCGGGGACGCCGGCGCATCAACGAGGCCGATGTTGCCGCGTCTGGATCGACCGACGTCTTCGGGCTGGCGACACCAACCCCACTCGGTCGCCGATGCCAGCAGCGCACTTCGTCCGCCAGTGAGCCTGCTGGCATCCGCCGCCTCAGCGGAGCCGATGTTGCCAGCGCTTCTTTCTTCGCCCATCTACTGCTATTGCTCTGTGTTCCGCGGCTGAAAGCTCCCTCTTTATATAGGTTTGGCAGAAATCCATAATCCGTTTCGATTTGGGTCAATTTTAATACTTGCTTACATTACCAATCAGATGTCTGGAAAGACTTTCCAGGAAGACTATGTTCTATTTGGTGCTATGAATCAACTTATATACACTATAAACCCTGGAAAGACTATGTTTTTACTATTGTGATATGAGTCACATTATATACAAATATGAACCCTGGAAAGACTGATTTTAGCTATTGTGATATGAGACATTATTCCAAAATAAAACCCTGAAAGACTATGTTCTATTGGGTATGATGCATGACATTTATCTACAAATATAAACCCTGTAAAGACTATGTTTACTACTGGTGATATTATCCCATTATATACAAATATAACTCGGAAAGACTGTGTTAACTATTGTGATATGAATGACATTATATACAAATATAAACCTGGAAAGGACGGTTACTATTGTGCTATGAACTCACATTTATATACAAATATAAACCCGGGAAAGACTATGTTACTATGGTGATATGAACACATTTTATATACAAATATAAACCTGGAAAGACTAGGTTACTATTGTGATATTAATGACATTTATATACAAATATAACCCTGAAAGACCATGTTTACTATTGGTGATATGAATGACATTTATTATACAATATAAACCCTGGAAAGACTATGTTACTATTGTGATATGAATGACATTTATATACCAATATAACCCTGGAAAGACATGTTACTATTTGGTGATATGATGACATTTTATACAAAATAAACGCCTGGAAAGACTATTTTTTACTATTGGTGAATGAATCACATTTATATACAAATCTTAAACCCCTGGAAAGACTGGTTATCTATTGTGATATGAATCACATTTATATACAATATAAACCCTGGAAAGACTGTTACTATTGTGATATGAATCACATTTAATACAAATATAAACCCTGAAAGACTATTTTCCTATTGGTTATTGTGAATCACATTTGCGTTATTGTCAGGCAGGCATCCCAACCTGCCCACTTCAGGCTCAGGTCAGGGTGGGAGAGGGGTGGTGGCGAGGGTGGTGTGGTGATGCGACATAATGTTGACTGACATCACGCAGTGGGCGCAGCATGCACGCGAGAGGGTGGGGCGTGGCAATTACGGGTCATTTTTTACGGTCCGGGGGGTGCACAAAAAAGAAGACGTAAGGGGAGAGATTCAGGACTCTTCTCCATTGCGGGAGATTGATGTGGTCTCACGCGGAGACCACCCAATTCGTTGGATATTCCTGGATATCCGGGAATTGGATACCTGTTCATGCTAAGAAATTTAAAAGCATAGCCTCCTGATGTGGCCTTTTTCCCCATGCTCATACCCCACCCAGCATGGACCACGCCCCAAAGAACTGCCTGCCCCAAAAATAGCACCCATTCCCCCCATATGTTAGCACGTCCCAGATATGGTCATCCCCCATACATTATGGCCTGCCTACAAATATCACAGTTTAAATACCAGAACAAACACCCTTATCCACAGATTCGTCCTGCCACCAACATCACAGGCGAACCCCTAAACAGTACCCACCCCAAACTTGACCCCCATGCCCCAAAACATCATAACCATGCCCTAAACGCTCGTCAAAGTGTGGGGGCATACCCCTAAATCTCGCGACCAACCCACATTCACGTCCAATCCTCCTTGACACCACAACATCAGACACGCCCCAGACGGTCCACCACCTTGAAAAGCAGTGTCCCCAACCTACCAACAACATCGCAGCATGCCCCATCCACCTATTCACACAGGGACTGTTGGGGGTATGGACTCATGGGAATTACCTGCTCCTAAACTTAAGACACCAGACACACTGCCCACATGTCACACCCTTCAACAGACAGTTACACTAAAGAACAAGACATCATGGTACTTTCAATTTGGACAAAAGTAACTTTAATGATTGGGATCTAATAGTCAATATAAAGTGTCCTCTTGATCACGGATAAGTGTTAAACTGCAAACAGTTACTTCTCACTAAAGGTCAGAAACCCGAACGAATGTCGCTTCTGCACTGAATATGTGTGAATAAAAGTTTTTTTAAAAAATGAAAGCCAAGACCATTGATTAATGTGCACTGTATATAACCAATCATATTAGATTTCACATTCATTAGCCACCAGGCAATACTACTTGTTAAGTGAGTTCCTAACCACACCACAAAAAAAAAAAAACAAAAAAAAAAATATATATAATATATATATATAAACCCAATACCTCAGTGCAACAGAATGAAGCCCGACTTTAACAACACAGACAAAGAGCCCCATGTCACATTAACCGAGACCTGACGCCTTCAGTCACTCAAGTGCTGCGATTTCTTGCAAATGCTGTGAAGGTCTCATTCATGCCCGGTCAGGGTATATTTGTAATATTCATTCATCCAGGTCATGTATATCTGTAATAATTCATTCATCCAGGTCATGGTATATCTGTACATATCATTCATCCAGGTCATGGGATATCTTGTAATATTCATTCATCCGGTCATGGTGTATCTGTAATATTCATTCACCCGGTCATTGTATATCTTAATCTTCATTCATCCAGTCATGGTATATCTGTAATATTCATTCATCAGGTCATGGTTATCTTTACTATTCCATTCATCCAGGTCATGGTATATCTGATATTCAGTCATCCAGGTCATGGTAAAATCTGTAGAATTCATTCATCGAGGTTCATGGATATCTGTAATATTCATTCATCCAGTCATGGTATATCTGTCAATAATTCATCATCCAGGTCATGGTATATCTTAATATTCATTCATCCAGTCATGGTATATCTGTAATATTTCATCCATCCAAGTCATGGTATATCGTAATTTCATCCTCCAGGTCCTGGTATATCCTGTAATATTTCATTCATCAGTCATGGTATATCTTGTAATATTCATTCATCCAGGTCATGGTATATCTGTAATATTCATCATCCAGTCTGGTATATCTGTAATATTCATTCATCGAGTCATGGTATATCTGTAATAGTCAGCCATCCAGGTCATGGTATATCTGTAATATTCATTTCATCCAGGTCATGGTTTATCTGTAATATTCATCATCCAGGTCACGGTCCCTCTGTTATTCATTCATCCATGTCACGTATATCTGTACTATTCTCCATCCAGGTCTGTAAATATCTGTAACTATTCCTTCATCAGGTCAGGTATTATCTGTATATTCATTCCCAGGTCATTGAATTCATGTAATATGTCATCATCCGCAGGTCATGGTATATCTGTAATATTCATCCATCCAGGTCATGGTTATCTGTAATGGTTCATCCATCCATGTCACTGTCTATCTGTAATATTCATCCATCAGGTCACGGTAGATCGTATATTCATTCATTCCAGGTCCCGGTTATCTGTAATATTCTTCATCCAGGTCATGGTATTCTGTAATATTAATTCATCAGGTCCATGGTATATCGTAATATTCATTCATCCAGGTCATGGTATTCTGTAATATCATTCACCAGTCATGGTAATATCTGATATTCATTCATCCAGGTCATGTATTCTGTAAACATCCATCATGTCATGGTATATCTGTAATGTTCATCCATCCAGTCATGGTATATCTGTAAATGTTCATCCATTCCAGGTCATGGTATATCTGTTAATATCATCCATCCAGGTCACGGTATATCTGTAATATTTCATTCATCCAGGTCACTTATATCTTTAATTGTTTCATCCTCCAGGTCACGGTAATCTGTAATTTCATTCATCCAGTCATGGTATATCTGTATATTCATTCATCCAGTTCATGGTTATCTGTAATATTCTTCATCAGGTCAGGTATATCTGTATCTTCATTCATCCGGTCATGGTATATCTGTAATATCATTCATCCAAGTCATGGTAATATCTGTGTTTGTTTCAATTAGATCAACGGAACTTGAAAGTAGTTGCTTGAAGACGTTTCACTATGCATCCGACGCTTTCTCATTAGAATGAATGTATAAAAAGAAAAAGATCTGGTACCCTGGAAAATCCAATTAGCATATCCAGCCAAGTGTAAGGTGTGATTAATAGGGCTAAGATGTGTTATAGTACGCCCAAGTAAGGTGTCAAACCGCATTGTATATACCATTGTATGGTTGAGAAAGTTGTGTAACAGGACCCCTGCCCATCCAGAAATGGAAGTCCTTGCTAAGGCTTGAATTTTTGCCATCTCCCTAAAGCCATCCCTGTGGTGAATATTAGAGCAGCCACAGAGCCTCAATCCACAATAATAAGGTACGCACTAGTGAGGCAGACAACTTCACCTTAAGGTATCTGCAGCCTTAGCCAGTGCTAAAAATCCATCTAACCTGCCACACAGAAAGAACATCCCCAAGAAGATTCCAGTACCCCCCCCCCCCCCCCCCCCTCCCCATTCTACGGCAGCAAGGGAAGATGCACAGTGGTCTGTACTCAACCCCTCAGACTACCATTATAAGGTGACGCATGCTCCTGGCCAATAACAACATATGAGCCTTTAACAAGGGATCCCACCAGCCTTACAAGAAGGTCATAGAACTTACTACAACAGCTTCAAAAGGATAAGCCATGGATCGAGGCAATGTATCATCATCTCTACCCTGGTGAGGCACATCCATTCTATATGGACCCCAAGATCATAAGGAAGGGGCACCACTAAGACTATATCAGGCAAGCATCAACTCTGTAACTACAGGTGGCAAAATTCTAGCTACACTTAGACCATTGGTGGGAATTCTAAGCATCACATCCAGAAACTCACAGGATTTCACTAACAAGATTGAAGATATAGTACTCGTGCCAAGAAACTATGGTGTCCTATTATGTTGACATCTCTCTTCACCTGTATCCACCAAGGAGGCTGTGCATGCGGAGAAACGTCTATGCAAAACAGCACTCTTAACAGGCAGAACTGATCTCAACCAGAACAGGTGTGTTCCTACTGGACTTGTGTCCTGAATACCACCTACCATATAAGGTATAAAGGTTTGACAATGGCATATGTCTTTATACAACCTCCCATACTATTTCCTATGCAACTGTAGACAGTATTATAGTAGGGTATAACAGGTTAGACTACATGGAACTATGTTCTTTATATAACCGCCAATACTATTTTTACTATGTAACTGTTATACAGACAGTTGGGTAGGGTATAAAAGTTGGACTAGATGGACATATGTCTTTATATAGCTGCAATACGTTACTGTGTAACTGTTTAGACAGACATTATGGGTAGGGTATAAAGGTGGACTAGATGGATGTATATCTTTATTTAACCTCCAATAACTATGTTACTATGTAACTGTTTATAACCGACATTATGGTTAGGTAAAGGTTAAACTAATGGATGTATGTCTATAATTCAACCTCCATACTGTTTACATGTACTGTTATACAGACCTTATGGGTAGGGTAATAAGGTTGTAGCTAGATGGATTCCTTTCTTTATCCAGCCTCCAATACTATGTTACTATGTAACTGTTAGCATACATTATTGGTAGGGTTAAAGGTTGGACTATATGGATGTAGGTCTTTATATAACCTCCATACGATGTTACTATGTAACTGTTATACAAGACATTAATGGTTAGGTATAAAGATTGGGCCTAGATGGACATATGTCTTTTATATAACCTCCATACTATGTTACTTGCAACTGTTATAAAAGCCATGGTTAGGGTATAAAGTTGACTAGATGGACGTATGTCTTTAACAATCTCCACGAATATATTACTGTGTAACGGTTAACAGACATTATGATAGGGTATAAGGTCGGACTAGATGATGGATGTGTTTATATAACCGCCAATACTCTGTACTATGTACTGTTAGACAGAACCTTATGGGTAGGGTATAAATGTTGGATTAGTGGACTATATCTTGATACACCTCCAATACTAGTTTACTATGTAACTGTTTAGACAGACCTTATGGGTGGGTATAAAGGTTTGACTTGATGGACGTAGTCCTTTCTACAACTCCAATCTAATTTACATGTAACGTTAGACCGATATTATGGGTAGGGTCTAAAGTTGGATAGATAGGACGTATATCTTGATACAATCCATACTATTTTACTATGTAACGGTTAGACAGACATTATGGGTAGGGTATAAAGGTTGGACTTGATGGACGTATTTCTTTATACCACCTCCATACTATTTACTATTAAGTGTTAGACAATACTATGTTTACGATGTAACTGTTATACAGACATTATGGTGTCGGGTATAAAGGTGCTAGATTGACTTATGTCTTTCTACAACCTCCAATACATGGTTGACTTATGTAATGTTATACCGACTTAATGGGTCGGGTATAAAGGGTGGACTGATGGACGTTGGTCTTTATACACCCTCCATACTATGGTTTACTATTAACTGTTTACAGACATTATGGGTAGGGTAGAAAGGTTGGACTAGATGGAACGTATGTCTTATACACCTCCATACTATGTTAACTTGTATCTGTTATACAGACATTATGGGGTCGGTTAATAAGGTTTGTACTATATGGACGTATGTTCTTTATACAACCTCCAATACAAGTTTACTATTACTGTTAGACAGACTTAGGGTAGGGATAAGGTTGGACTAGATGGAACGTCATGTCTTTATACACCTCCAATAACTATGTCACTATGTAACTGTTATACAGACATTATTGGGTAGGGTATAAAGGTTGGATAGAGATGGATGTATGTCTTATACAACCTCCATAACTATGTTTACTATGTTAACGTTTAATACTATGTTACTATGTAACTGTTACATACTATGTGTTACATGTACTGTTAGACATACTATGTTCACTATGGACCTGTTGACATACTATGTAGTATGTAAGTGTTAGACAATACTATGTTACTATGTAAGTGTTAGACAATACTATGTTACTATGTAACTGTTAGACAATACTATGTTACTATTTAACTGTTAGACAATACTATGTTACTATGTAACTGTTAGCAATACTATGTTACTTATGTAAGTGTTAGACAATACATGTTACTATGTAAGTGTTAGACAATACTATGTTACTATGTAAGTGTTAGACAATACTATGTTACTATGTAAAGTGGTTTAGACAATCTAATGTCTATGTCAGTGTTAGACATACTATGTTACTATGTAAGTGTTACATACTATGTTACTATGTAAGTGTAGACAATACATGTTACTATGTACCCTGTTAGACAATACTATGCTACTATGTAAACTGTTAGACAGACTAGGTTCTATGTAAAGTTTTAGACATACTATGTTACTATGTAAGTGTTAGACCATACTATGTTACTATGTAACCTGTAGACCATACTATGCTACTATGTAACTGTTAGACATACTATGTTACTATGTAAGTGTTAGCCAATAAACTTGTTACTATTTAACTGTTAGACAATACTATGTTCCTATGTAAGTGTTAGACAATACTATGTTACTATGTAACTGTGCGATATTATGGTACTATGCATTAAAATAATTAATAACTATTGATGGCTATCAGAATGTTTCCACTGGCAGTGTAATATTACTTTAAGGACATCAAGCCATATTTGTGAAAGCCTGGGAGCTCTTTTGAGATCATTTAAACCATTTTTAACAAGCAGAAACATTTAGAGCAATTTAAGTGTCAAGAAAAGTTCTAACAATTTAGTAAATGTTGTTATGATGGAAACTAATTGACTCTCTTGGGCTTTCTGTGTTCGTTTCTTCTCAAATCCGCTTTTTATTCATTTTCTTCTGGACGGGGGGGGGGGGGGGGGGTGGGGGGGGGGGGGGGGGGACTCTCTGTCCATACAAAGTGATTCATTAAAGTTCTAGATAAAACTTCAGGGAAAATGAATCAGTGTTAGTCATAACATGCATTTACATTGGACGTTATATGAGAACCGAGAGATTGGGTCATATTCTTCTAAAAATAAACAAGAAAAGTCTCTTTGTATTTCATCTTAAGAACAAGTGA
Source organism: Hymenochirus boettgeri (assembly GCA_019447015.1). NCBI lineage: Eukaryota > Metazoa > Chordata > Amphibia > Anura > Pipidae > Hymenochirus > Hymenochirus boettgeri. The sequence continues at coordinate 340,533,489 of CM033470.1, forward strand.
ATTAAAGAGACATTAACCTTAAGTTCCTCTTTTATCCAACATTTCTATCTTTTTAATGGAATTCCTTCTAAATTGTTTTGCCCTTCAGTGCTCAGTCATACCTTCTGGCAAGGTGTCCAAGGTGGGGCGGATCCTATTAAAACTCCACCCAGAACTGCTGGATTAACCACCACACCACCCAGATGTCTATCTAGGTCCCACCATGGACCTCTGTATCACAATAAGCAAAATTGAGTATTTCCGCCACAAAATCCTGTCTTTTGTCAAGAAAAAAGGAAGGATAAACAAGAAAAGTAGATATCCATTAACATGTCCTGCATAATTTGTTAGTTTTCCTACTTTGGTGCCCACACTGCAAATTGGAATCAGGTCTGGTTCTATTCACAAGGTATCAATCTGTCTCATTGAAAGGAAAATCTTTCTTCATTCCTGCTCACTACTCTCCTGATCCTACTATGCTCTTTTCTTCTTCATTCTGCTCCTTACTCCTCCTCATTCTACTAAGCTTCCTTCTTCTTCAATTCTGCTCCTTACTCCTCCTCATTCTACTAAGCTTCCTTCTTCTTCAATTCTGCTCCCTACTCCTCTTGTTCCGCCATTGATATATGTTCCTGATGATATGATCGATCATATGTATTGAACCGGATGTTGTGATTTTACTGTTTGAAATAAAATTGAGGTTTTATGGTTCCCTGCAAGCTTGATGCCCATTCCTTCTTTTTGTTACTTACCTGCTTGAACCAAATGCGGCTGATGCTGAGGGCCATGAGCGTATGAGCAGCTGTTGAAGGGGGATTTGGCTCCTGTGGTTTCACTTTCTTGGCTCCCTCCTCCTCCTCCTTCTATTCAGATTCTCTTTCCTCCTTATTCTATTTAACTTCTTCCTCCTTATTCTGTTCAGCTTCTCCTTCCTCCTCATTTTATTTAGATTCTCCTTCCTCTTCATTATATTCAGCTTCTCCTTCCTCCTCATTATATTCAAATTCCCCTTCCTCTTCATTATATTTAGATTCTCCTTCCTCCTTATTCTTTTAATTTCTTCCTCCTTATTCTTTCAGCCTTCTCCTTCCCTCCTCCTTCTATTCGATTTCTCCTTCCTCCTCATTATATCCAGCTTCTCCTTTCTCCTTATTCTATTTAACTTCTTCCTCCTCATTCTATTTAGGTTCTCCTTCCTCCTCATTCTATTCAGATTCTCCTTCCTCCTCATTATATTTAGATTATCTTTCCTCCTTATTCTATTTAACTTCTTCCTCCACATTCTGTTCAGCTTCTCCTCCCTCCTCAGTCTATTCAGCTTCTCCGTCCTCCTCAATTCTATTCAGATTCTCCTTCCTCCTCATTATATTTACATTCTCCTTTCTCCTTATTCTATTTAACTTCTTTCTCCTTATTCTGTTCAGCTTCTCCTTCCTCCTCATTCTCCTGATTCTATTCTGCTCCCTACTGCTCCTTTTTCTATTCTGCTCCCTACTCCTCCTTATTCTATTCTGCTCCCTACTCCTCCTTATTCTATTCTGCTCCCTACTCCTCCTTATTCTATTCTGCTCCCTACTCCTCTTTATTCTATTCTGCTCCCTCTCCTCCTTATTCTATTTCTTCTCCATACTCCTCCTTATTCTATTCTGCTCCCTACGCCTCCTTATTCTATGCTTGCTCCCTACTCCTCCTTATTCTATTCTCCTTATTCTATTCTGCTCCCTACTCCTCCTTATTCTATTCTGCTCCCTACTCCTTATTCTATTCTGCTCCCGACTCCTCCTTGTTCTATTCTGCTCCATACTCCTCCTTATTCTATTCTGCTCCCTACTCCTCCTTATTCTGTTCTGCTCCCTACTCCTCCTTATTCTATTCTGCTCCCTCTCCTCCTTATTCTATTCTGCTCCCTACTGCTCTTATTCTATTCTGCTCCCTACTCCTCCTTTTCTATTCTGCTCCCTACTCCCTTATTCTATTCTGCTCCCTACGCTCTTATTCTATTCTGCTCCCTACTCCTCCTTATTCTATTCTGCTCCCTACTCCTCCTTATTCTATTCTGCTTCTCCCTTCCTCCTTTTTCTTTCATTTTGTTGTGTTCACTCTCATTCTCTCTTATCTCAGCACCTACAGTCGCTACTCTGCCATGGCTTTGTATAGTAAAGGCTGTTGCATTCTCACAACCCATTCCTTCCACCACAGATCCCGAATGAAGTATGTCCATTGACATTAAATTACCATTGTGTTACCTGCGATTCCTCTAGTCCTTTTCACTTCTTTCTAATGTTGTGATTTGTGAGATTGAGATATCTGTTCGTTTTTATTGTTTATCCTGTAAACTGTGACATTCACCTCATACGCTGGGATGTTAGGAACCAGGACAGGTCGGCGGTAAACTCTACAGGTACTCACTGCACGGCTGTCCAGGGATTAGGGGCTCCTACACCGACAAACACGTATTTATGCACTTACAAATATATTCATCACCCCTGTAATAGTTATGGCTTGATCCTGTGCCGATTCCTTCTTTGCATTCTCTGTATTGGTATAATGTGCAGTGCGGCATACCCGACTGGCTTCGAAAACCTACAATATATAATATGCTCTTTCTTCTATACCAAGTGTGTGTGTGTGTCTGGGTGTGTGCGGGGGGTAATTAAACCTTTATATGAGTCTGTGAGAGGCAGATACAAATGTTCATCTTTCCTCCCTTAAATCACAATGGAGGACCCCATTGCGCAGTAGGCGTAGCGACAGTTTTTATTGACCGGTTGCAGAAATATTCTTCGATGTGGTGGCTAGAACATGAAATTTTGAGTGCTTCATAAAGCAGTACCACTATTTCCTCCAATATTTGCATGAGCACCGTTTATCCGTGTGTACAGACCTGCTGAGTTGTGTACATGAATTGTAGGCCCCTCGGGGGGGGGGGGGGGGCCAACATTTTTAAATGCACGGTTTCGCTTTTTAGCAATCTGCACCTCTAACAATCGCTATGGCGTTTTTCATGTAATATCGCTATCGTCAATCCATGATATCGATGTAACCATACACCGCGATCGTAGATTTTTGGGATCATCCATAAATACATTGTGGTGTTTTTACTATACCCCCTAGAGGGACCCCCTCTTTCTTTGAGAAAATGATGTCTATGTTTCAAAATGTTATGTGGGTCTATGCGCTAGCAATGCACTAGAATGTTCCTGTGATATTGTTTCTTACAGCTGCCTCGTAAATCGTTTTTTTCTAATCGATTTTGATCCTAAACATGAATGGGCACCCACCACCGCCCGACCCCGCGGAAAGGTCCAAATACCTCACCGACCTCCCGTGATGAACTTAGATATAGTTATGATTCGGACTCAAAATGGTACTGATGCTGAATTTGTTTTATTTTAACTTGTCCTGCTGCTACACAATGTGTTTCTGTGAATAATCACATGAAGTGTAAATCTCACCTACAAACGACATCAATTATGTACACTTGATTTTTTCAGAGGATGGGTTATGGCCTGTGGGAATGTTGCTACACGTTATTTACCATCTAACATTTCTGGAGGTCCTTTGTGCTATCAGTATATTAATTATGGTGATTGTGCCAAGCACACATTTGCAATCTTCTTCTTTCCTCTCTGCAGGTAAACGGAATCGCAGGATCTTTATCCTATGCAGAGGATTGGTAATCTAATGTAACATCCCCTATCTGAAAATGAAGTTGTTGCTTTAGGTGCTAGTAATCGTAGTCGTTACCAGTCTAGCATATATACTGGTAGACATTGGCTTTTATCTTGCATGTTGTAGTAACTAAAGAATAAATATCACTAGCTCTATCTACCAATTGCTAACCGACTATATACTCTGGACAATGCTGTTCTCGCAAATCGTGTTGCTATCGATTAATCTATTTTGTTGCATAGTTAAGGATTGAAAGGGTGAAGGTAAATGTGCTCTGCTTAGCCGTTCTGTCATACATACCCTCACATTAAATATCAGATCAGATACTCGTTGCAAACAACTTAGGGTAATCACATCACGGTAATATGGAAATTTTCTTTTGGAACAGCCTTTTTGGTGGCTTCCCTCCTGGGGACAGCTTCGCATATTTTTGGTACAATTATAATATCATTGTGTTTCTGATTCTCTGTTGCCTGCTGTAGTCAATGTGCCCCAGGATGTTTTTATATTCGCATCTGTTTGCAAGTTTCTACTATCAAAAACTATTGCTCCACTCCGCTGTCCATGTATTAATGATGTATCGCTATGAATGGCTATTTTCCACTGATAATGTTGCTATACTTACATATATTTTCCGTTTATGTTATCCTCTTTGGGATAAAAGGGTGGAAACTGTAGGTTTTTATATATTCTGTATAACTCACTTAGCCTAATGTCAGCCATTTTGTTTTCGACTCCATTTTTTGCACATATTACTTAGTCTGTTTTTTTCTCAATGACCATACTGTACCTAGCCCAATGTTTCTTCATGGCCATAGATAGATACGTTATCCAAGTGCGTCTGCCTCCTAGTGCAACTTGTCTCTATCTTCTCCGCATTCCAAGACATGTTTAATTATTCTATTTACGACATAGTAAGTCTGGTAAAGCCCCTTTTCGTCATGCAAAGGTTTTTCCTTTGTTTCATATATGCCAAGTATGACCCAAATAAACTGAGATAGTTTTCAGTACACTGCCCTGTGTGTGTGTGAATTCCTATTTCCCGCAGCTGTGAGGGCTTTTTTCAGTGTTCTAAGAACTTAGCACAATCATGGTTGGACCAGTGTATGATATCTTAATTCCTTACAGGTACACTACACTAGAATTAGGTGTAGCCTGGGATACACATACCATTAGAATCTGGTACACCAAGGAAGGTGTTTTTTACATACGTAGCCCCGTGGATACACATACACTAAATTTGGTTTTCTACCCTGGGATACACATACATAGAATCTGGTACATCCAAGGAAGGGTGTTACAGTAGCCTACCTGGGATACACATACATAGAATTTGGTTTACCTTGGATACCATACATTAAGTCTGGTACAAGACAAGTGAAGTTGTTACAAGTAGCCTACTGGATCACATACACAGAATTTTGGTGGTACCTGGGACACACATACTTAGAATCCTGGTACACCAGGGAAGGTGGTTACAGTAGCCTACTGGATCACATACACTAAATTTTGGTGTACTGGGATATCACATACATTAGACTACTGGTACACCAGGAAGGTGTACGTTAGCCTACCCTGGGATAACACATACACTAGAATTTGTGTACCTGGGATACAATCATGACGAACCTGTGTTCGATTAGACCGGATCCACACTGTTGTACTATCCATATTAGGGTAAAACAGGAGTGTTTACAGTAGCCTACCTGGGATACCTACACTAGAATTTTGGTGTACCTGGGATACAACATCATTAGAGTCGGTACACCAAGGAAGTGTTACGTAGCCTACCTGTGGATCATACACTCATAATTTGGTGTACCTGGATACACACTACATTAGAATCTGGTACACAGGAAGGTTGTTACAGTAGCCTAGCCTTCCTTATACACATACACTATAATTTTGGTGTACCTTGGACACACATACATTAGACATCTCGTGTACCCCAAGAAGGTCTTACAGTCTACCTGGGATTACCACATACACTAATTTGTGTACCTGGACAATATTAGAACTTACCAGAGTTTTACAGTCTATTGAACCTCATTTGTGCTGGATACACATACATTAATTGACAAGTGTGTTACAGTAGCCTACCTGGAACACATACACTAGAATTTGGGGGTGTACCCTGGGTACACATACATAGAATCTGGTACACCAAGAAGGTGTTACGTAGCCTACCTGGATACACATACACTAATTTGGTGGTAACTCCGGGGATACACCAACATTAGAATCTGGTACACCAACGAGGTGTTTACACGTAGCCTACCTGGATACACATAACCACTAGAATTGGGTGTACCTGGGATACACATACTTAGAATCTTGGTACAACCAAGGAAGGTGTTACAGTAGCCTACCTGGGATAACACATACACAGAATTTTGGTGTACCTGGGATACACATACATTAGATTCTGTTACCCAAGGAAGGTGTTACAGTAGCCTACCTGGATACACATCACACGAGAATTTGGTGTACTGGGATACACCTACATTAGAGTCTTAACCCAGGAAGTGTTACCGTACCTACCTGGGATAGCACATACACTAGAATTTTGGTGTCCTGGGAATCACATACATTAGAATCTGGTAGCCCAAGGAAGTGTGTTCAGTAACCTACCTGGGATACCTACACTAGAATTTGGTGTATCCGGGACACACATACTTAGAACTCTGGTACAAAAACCAGGAAGGTGTTAAGTAGCCTACCTGGGAACCATACACTAGAATTTGGTTTACCTGGGGATACACTATCATTAGAATCTGGTACAAACAAAACCCCAAGAAGGTGTTAGCAGTAGCCTCCTGGGATCACATACACTAGAATTTGGTGTAGCCTGGACACACCCTACGTTAGACATCTGGTGACAAGGAAGTGTTACAGTGCCTACCTGGATACACATACACTAGAAATTTGGTTTACCTGGGAACACCATACCATTAGAATCTGGTACACCACAGGAAGGTGTTACAGTGCCTACCTGGGTCATACACTAGATTTGGTGTACTGTGATAAAGCCTACATTAGTAGTCTGGTACACCACTGAAGTGTTACGTAGATCCTACCTGGGATCACACATACACATAGAATTTGTGTACCTGGGATCCAAGACATTAAGTCTGGTAACACCCAGAAGGTGTTACGTACCTACCTGGGATCCACATACACTAAATTTGGTTGTACCTGGGATAACCATACATTAGAGTCTGGTACACCAATTAAGGTGTTACGTAGCCTACCTGGGATACACATACAACTAGAATTTTTTGGTGTACCTGGGATACACATACATTAGAATCTTGTACACAAGGAAGGTGTTACGTAGCCTACCTGGGATACCAACACTAGATTTGGTGTACCTGGGATACACATTCCATTAGGCTGACAGTCTGGTACACCAGGAAGTGTTACAGTAGCCTACTGGGGCTACACAACACTATCAGATTGGTGTACCTCTGGGATACACAACATTAGATCTGGTACAGTCACCAAGGACGGTGTACAGTGCCTACCTGGGATACACATACACTAGAATTTGGTGTACACCTGGGAACACATACATTAGAATCTGGTACAACCCAGCATGAGGCTGTTCAGTACCTACCTGGGATACACATACACTAAGCAATTGGTGTACCTGTGACACACATACATTAAAATCTGTACACCAAGGAAGGTGTTACAGTACCGCCTGGATACACATACACTATGAAATTTGGTGTACTGGGATAACACATACATTAGTATCTGGTACACAAGTAGGCGGTGTTACAGTAGCCTACTGGGATACACATACACTAGAATTTTGGTGTAACCTGGGAATAACACAGTACATTAGAATCTGGTACACCAAGGAAGGGTGTTACAGTAGCCTACCTGGGATACACTACACGTAGAATTTGGTGAACCTGGGACACACATACTTAGAATCTGGTACCCCAAGGAAGGTGTTACAGTACGCCTACCTGGGATAACACTACACGAGAATTTGTTGTACCTTGGACACAACAATCATTAGAATCTGTACACAGGAGGTGTTACAGTAGCCCTACCTGGGAATACACATACCCTAGAATTGTGGTGTACCTGGATAACACATACATTAGAATCTGGTCCACCAGGAAGGGTTTATATTAGCCTACCTGGGACACACACATAACGATTTGGTGTCCCTGGGATACACATACATTAGAATCTGGTACACAAGGAAGGTGTTACAGTAGGCCCCCTGGGATACGCACATACACTAGAATTTTTTGCAGTACAGGGCAGTTCCTGGGTTATGAACCAGGTAGGTTTGCTGTTAAGTAGAATTTTGTATGTAAGTTGGAACAGGTTACATGTACCCATTAATGCAACTTAGACGATGTTTGCAGCAGCATTTTAAAAAGGATTGTGGGTGCTTTTCGGTTATCCAGTTTTCAACAGCAGCTCTGTTACAGCGCAAGGTGGTGCAGTTGTATGTAAGTCCAGGACGGCCTGTAATAGACCTAATGGGCCCATGTAGTAAGAAATATTGTGCATCTACCCAACCATGATCCCTGCAATGCGAAGAAACCAGGAGTTTTTGATACCTGAATGAATTGCTGGTGACCTTGTTTGCTCTTACTATAGAGCGGTACTATCCTGGTGTGATGGGACAAACAGATCAGTCTGATTTTACATTTATGGAAGAGCACAACTCTACTGTATATATCCACTTCTTGTTTATTATAGATGGCACAATCATGTATTCAGAGTTTCCCTTGCGGTAAAAAGAAAACAAAATCTCCATGTTTTGGTGCCACATCTTTCCGTGTTTGAAGTTTAAATGTCAAGTCTTGGGGCCAAACAACTTACACACTGATCTTGTCACTGTGACTCCCACATAGTTCAGATGAAAATGAACAATATGAGTGAACGGAGTGTGTTGACCAGGTTGTTGATTAACTTTGACATTTGCTCGAAGGCTGAATCTCCAGCAATCAGTGTCTCCTTCTACAAAGCCCTTGAGGCTCCATCAAAAAATGACCTGGAGTTCAATAGACGTTATAGGTGTTTCTCCTACATTTCGGGATGTTGACATTTTGAATTGTCGCAATAGAAATTAGAAAAATGATAACATCACTTTTTTAAAAGTCCTGGAAAACCGAAAAATAGATGTCCATCAAGTCCAGCTTTTAAATGAATTAAGATGTATGTCTCACCTCTGTTATGGCAACAAAACATCTCTCTTAAAATACTCCATTACTTGTATGCCTTCCTTTAGCCAATAAAGACATGCTCTGCAAGGAATGCTTCCTCCCATTGTAGTCTGGTAACATTCCTGGACTGTGGGAGGGGGCGGGGATACACTGGCCTACTAGCCGACTTTGACAGCCCAGTATGAGACATCTACCATGGAACCATGGAGCTAGACCTAGCATTTTAAGTCCTCACCCTGGGTACTATTGAGGGAGGGGAAGGGGAGGAGTTTAGGAGGTATAATTGTCTTTTATAAGTTCTTAAACAGGTTTGAATTTATGTAGAACAGGGCAAGCCAATGTGCTGGGAAATAATTCACACATGACTTTGGTTTATAGTATAGCACTTATATAGTATAGTAGTAGATAGAATAGTATAGTGATATAGATAGTATAATATAGTATAGTACAGCATATTAAAGTTATAGTAATAGCATAGTAATAGTTAGTACTATTGATAGTACAGTATAGTACTTATATTATAGTATATTAATCGCATAGTATAGTATAGTTTTTAGTGATAGTATTGTCCATTACAGTACAGTAATAGTAATCGCATAGTATAGTATAGTTTTAGTGATGGTATGTACATTACAGTACATATAGTAGCGCATATATAGTTATAGTTTTGGTATAGTATGTAATTGCATATATTAAGTTAGTATAGTAATAACATAGTATAGTTATAGTATAGTGATGTTTGGTAATAACCATATTATAGTTTATAGTTTGGTACAGTATAGTAATCGCATAGTACGTTATAGTTTGGTACAGTATGTAATCGCATAGTATACGTGATATTTGGTAATAACATAGTATAGTTTTTATAGTTTGGTACAGTATAGGTATCGCATAGTATAGGTTTATTAGTGTAGCAGTATATAATCGCATAGTATAGTTATATTTTGTCCAGTAAGTATCATATATATTTATAGTTTGGTACAGTATAGTAATCGCATAGTATATTTATAGTTTGGTAATAGTATAGTTTATACGTATAGTTAAGTCGCATAGTATAATTATAGTATAGTGAAGGCATTAGTTTGGTATTCACATAGCTAGTTATGATTTGGTACCAGTATAGTAATCGCAAGTCTGTAGTAGTTGGTCTCAAGTTATTAGTTTGGTACCGTAAGTAGTAGTTAAGTCATGTAATCGCATAGATAGTTATAGTTGTACAGTATAGTAATCGCATAGTATAAGTCAGTTTGGTACAAAAAAAAAGTTATAGTAATCGATAGATAGTATAGTTTTAGTTTTGTATAGTATAAGTATAGTTATAGTATAGTGATTTTGTCATACTAGTTGTATTTTATTGTATAGTTAAGTATCGCAGTATAGTATAGTTTGGTCAGTATATAACGTATATGTATAGTGTATAGTATAGTTATATGTAATAATATAAGTTATAGTATAGTGATAGTTTGGTATAACATATGTATTGGTTTATGGCAGGCTCTTTGAAGCAAAACCTTATGAATTGTTTGTGCACTAGATTCTATTATTTGTATGTATAGTAGTGCTATTAATGTTTATATTATAGTGATGTTACAGTATAGTACATTATAATATAGCACAACATGTACAGTAATTGCAATTACAATAGTAAGGGTATAGTAATGTTACAGTATAGTACAGTATAGTCAGCAGTATAGTATCAGTAAATCACATAGTATAGTTAATGGGCATGTCCACCCCAAAAACTGTAATTCAACCCCCCCCATACTGACCCCACTCTGCAGTTTAAAATAAACCTTACCTTACATTCTACTCCTTATTGTTCCCAAATATTCCTTTTCAAAGTCCAGGAAACTGAAGACTCCACTGTCTGTGAGGCTTTTGATCCTCGCTGTTTTCTTGTCCTCATCAATGTCTGGAGCATGTGCAGTACCCCCCCCCCCCCCCATCCAAATCCATCCTCAGCCATATTTGCACCTAGCGTTAATCCTATTGGGGGAAGATAAGTAACCCCTGCCCCCACCCAACCGGGTTCGAGCCGAAACTATTCGATTTCGAACGAATTCGGACTTCTCGACTATCCTGGACGAGGATTTTCGATATTTCGACTTTCGCTAAATATCGATTGTTCTACGAGTCGAGTATCGAATCCGTGAGTAAAGTGTCCATTAAAACCTATACGTGAGCATCGAATCTGCGAGTAAAATGTCCATGGTGTCTAGTCGCGAACATCGAATCTACGAGTAAGTGTCTACTAATCCTATACGCAAGCATCGAATCTGCGAGTAAAATGTACATGGTACCTAGCGTAACTCGATCTACTGTAAAGTGTCTACTAAAGCCTATACGCAAGTATCGAATCTGCGAGTAAAATGTACATGGTACCTAGGTGCGAACGAACTGTGAAAATAGCGCGAGTGAGTGTAAAATTGATTTTTCGAATGTCCTGGATATTGAACGTGTTCCCCGACTCATTTCCCAGGTCCCACAGCCATTTACATTAAGTTACCATTAATATTTTAATTGTATTTCATTAGAACTTTTCGAACTATTTGACTCCACTGACTTTAATGGGCGCTTCTTTTGAACTTTCGAACTTTCTATATAGTTCGAAAGTTCGAAAACTGACCGAACTTTTGAAAGTTCGCCCATCTCTAATAGTAATTGCATAGTATATTTTATAGTATATAATAGTATATATTTATAGTATAGTAATGTATAGAATAGTTATAGTATATGCATAGCACACGTACAGTATGTGTATAGTATAGTACAGTTAGTAATTAGTTAGCTAGTTAGTATAGTAATAGTATAGAATAGTTATAGTACAGTAAGTTATAGTATAGTTTATAGCAGTATAGTACTTTTATAGTATAGCTCAGTATAGTAATAGTATAGTATAGAATAGTTATAGACAGTACAGTATAGTGTATGTATAGTATAGTACATTATAGTATAGCTCGTATAGTATAGTAATAGTATAGAATAGTTATAGTACAGTACAGTATAGTGTATAGTATAGTATAGTACATTATAGTAAAGAGCTCAGTTCAGTATAGTAATAGTATAGAAATTATAGTACATGTACAGTATAGGTCTAGTATATTATATATACAGTATAGTCATTAGTATAGCTCAGTATAGTATAGTAATAGTTAGATAGTTTATAGTACAGTACATATAGTGTATAGTATAGTATAGTTAGTACAGTATAGTACATTATAGTATAGCTCAGTATAGTATAGTAATAGTATAGAATAGTTATAGTACAGTAAAGTATAGTTTATAGTATAGTATAGTATATTACATTATAGTATAACTCAGTATAGTATAGTAATAGTATAGAATAGTTATAGTACAGTACAGTATAGTGTATAGTAATAGTATAGTACTTATAGTAACACTCGTAAGTAAGTACTAGTATAATAGTTTATAGTACAGTAACGTATAGTGTATAGTATAGTATGAGTACAGTAGGTACATTAAGTATAGCTCATATATATATATCACATTATATAGTTATAGTATAGTTTAGATAGTATATATTGTATATTTTCCACTTTGATTTGTGCCCCTGTAACTGGGCTGGACAGTAATCAGTTCTTCTTGTGAATTTGGACATTTTTAATCTGTTGGATAAAGACCCCTCGGCCATTATCACAAATAACACCAATTACTAAATTAAATAGTTCATTTTTTTTGTAAAAAGAATCATCCTAAACCTTTAACAGGACAAATTCAGCACAACGCTCATTAGGCTGAAGGGAAATATCATACATTAGTGTTAATTGCAGTAAGACTAATTAAACCAGCAATTAGCTTGTTTATTGTTGTCATCCTGGGCAGCTGTCATTGTCCTAATAACATAAACCAAAACCGTTCTGTACCACTCCCCGCAGAACATGCCCCCCTTAGCGTAAGCCCCCTGATGTAGCAGTGTGTAATTTAAAGTGTATTGGAGGGTCTTAAGCTGAGAACAGATAACTGACAATTCAAAGGAATGTTACAAAGACAATATAAACGTCTGTACCAAGCCATACTTTGGCCAGATATGAGATAATAAATTGAGTCTATATTCCATCTTCAAATCTATCTAAAATGCCAACATTACCCCAATGCTTCCCACCAGGGGGTCCCGTATTGTTTTGTATTTGGGGCAGTGTAGAAGGAAGTGGGTTTCATCTTCTAAGGTTCCCTGGTCACAGTGCTGGCACAGTCTGTTCTCTCTTGGTTTATATGTCTGTGTCAGCCAGATTCTATTTCTAGGCTGTGTGCACTCAGTCTGTAGAGACTCAGGACTTGTCTCTCTTTAGGGTTTGTGATATTCTCCAGGTAGGGGGCCAGTTTGTAGTCTCTGTCCAGTGCCTGGTATATAGTTAGTTTCTGGGACTTTTTTATTTCTTTCTTCCATTCATCCACGTAATCCAATTGGCTCTTGGTTATGGCGGCTGTGATGTGAGGTTTAGACAGGCTCTGTGGGTGTGGGTTTGATGTTAGTAGGGAGCTGATGAGTTGTTTCAGTGCACATGGCTTTTCTTGGTCTTTGTTGTGTATTGAGGCTTTATAATGGTAAGAGTTGGGGCTCATCTATCATCTATCATCTATCATCTATCATCTATCATCTATCAATCATCATCTATCATCTATCATCTATCATCTATCATCTATCATCTATCATCTATCAATCATCTATCATCTATCATCTATCATCTATCTATCTATCATCTATCATCTATCATCTATCATCTATCAATCATCATCTATCATCTATCATCTATCATCTATCATCTATCAATCATCTATCATCTATCATCTATCTATCTATCATCTATCATCTGTCATCTATCATCTATCATCTATCATCTATCATCTATCAATCTATCATCTATCTATCTATCTATCTATCTATCTATCTATCAAAGAGCTTTATTGGCAGGATCAATTTACATTTTGACATTGCCAAAGCAAACAAAAATAATAAAATAATAAAACATGTTAGTATTAGAGGTTCACGGTAGGGGGACATGGGTATCAATGGATAATTAATAAATGGATAGTACTATATAGAGTATATTGGGTTTTAGTCTTTAAGTTGATTGGGGAAGGATAAAGGGATAATTGGGCAAGCAATCCTTGGACATTGTGTTCATTAATGCTCCTCTCAGTCTGTGACATGATGTTACATAGTGTACCCCAATATTTACTGTGTATCTATCCTCTATCTATCTCAGTCTGTGACATGCTGTTACATAGTGTACCCCAATATTTACTGTGTATCTATCTGGTCTTTGTTGTGTATTGAGGCTTTATAATGGTAAGAGTTGGGGCTACTGTTCTGTAGGTGAGCCCAGAATGATAGGGCCCTTTATTGTATCTCAAGCAGTAATGGGAATCTGCCAAGCTCAGCCCGACAAGCGCTGTTTGATGTACTGAGATGGACCTGGAGGATGTGGTTACAGAATTCCAGATGGAGTATTTATGGGGGGCCAGATTCCCATTTTGATTGGTCTGGATAGGCAACAGGGCCCCATACTTCACTGCCATAGAGTAGGATTGGGGAAATGACACTGTCAAAGATTTTAAGCCAGACTTTTACCGGTGGTTTGAGGTGATACAGTTGTTTTCTTATTGCATAGAAGGTTCGGCTGGCTTTTGCTTTCAAGGTCTCTATAGCTGCCCTAAAGCTCCCAGAATGGTTGATCTCCAGGATATCTATCATCTATCTATCTATCAATTTCACTGCATGGTATTGAGGAGCCAGTGGGAATTTCCAAAGCTAATTACCTACTGACAGGAGGAGATTGTGGTTTGTGATTGGTCACATTTAGTGAGAAACAATACATTTTGGGGGTGATAAGAATGAAGAAATATTACTTTGGCTTTAGTTGACCTTTGAATAGTGATAGTGACCCAGGTTGTCACACACTCATTATTCTCCACGGGGCCCTTTACTCTGTTATCCTCTCCTAACCTACCATCTCTATATGATATAAAGTAGACAGTGCACAGACAGATACTGAAACATGGAGAAGATAAAGTGGTTGGTGGAACTGACATTTATTACTAGAACATAACACAGAATAGCCGAATAAACGTCTAAAACACCGGTCTTTAAATCAATGCACAGTTTATCATTTACTGGGCAAATGTCCTGGTGTTAAGACGTCCCTCCAGGATCCATATTAATGACTGATGGTCTGGGAGTCCCCTCTCGGCTCAATGCGGAGAAAGGCTTTCAGTCAACGGACTGGCAGGTGTAGGCAGCCTTATCCCAGGGTGACATCTCGGGCCATTCCAGATAATTATCTCCGTGGCCATTTGCTGTGCTGCATTGATGGATGTAATTAGAACGAGAGAGCTCAGAATAAACCGCGTTCCTCGGCTCTAACTGTCACGGTATCAATCTCCTCCCATTACCCGCTATAAAGATACCAAACCTAACAACGTGATCTCACAGATTTCTTTGAAATTAAAGGATTTTTTTGAGCTTAAGTGTTCCGCACAGTTGAAACATCTCCTGCCTGTTCATCCCCAGATCAATGGAAACCCAGATCATCCCCCTGTAATAAGATGTGATTGACGAGGGGACGGTCTCGTTTCAATGAAAACTCTGGCGGCATTTTAAGTTACTGCTTTGTAGTCAATCTGATGATAATTCCTTTATTAAGGCTCAGAGCTGGTTTGCCCCAGACAGCAGATGCAGAGGTCTCATCCTCGGTAATGTGATTATTCGCCTAATAGCTGCGTATATACAAACTCAATTGTGTGAAATCTCATCTTATAGCTGCTTTCTCATTGGCCAATACAGGTGAAATGTAATAGAAGATTCCTGCATCTGTGTGTGTCTCACTTACTAACTAAATGTAAACCGCGTGTCTTGTTCGGTTATAATTAATGAGCTGCAAGCGTCAGGCCAAAATCTTCACTTTATAAGCGACACATACACAACGCTGTACATTTTAACCATACGGAGGATGGGAGATATAATAGAGACATCCACACCTGAAGGGATTCCTTCCACTGGTGGGTACAGATAAATTAAAGTGGCGAGTTTCGATAGCGGTTCTGCGGAAGCAGAATGAAGTTCCGAGATTTTTCAATAGACATTTCTGATTTTTCAATATAAATTTTCATTTTCGAACCTAATTTTCGATGTTCCAATTTCTCAATGAACCTTTCCGAGTTTCGGAAATTTCGTTCGACCTGCGGATTTTCGAAAACCGGCAGTTCCGAAAAGAAAGAAGGATCGTTCGGGAACCAGTTCATAGTCTCCTGATAAATACGGTCATCAAATTTGGTCATGAAATTTCGACAGTTCACGGTTCAGTGGCAATATTTTGTCTGCCGCTTTGATGAGAGGATTGTTTTCACTGTAACCGGTAATTCTGTCACAGATCCAGTTTTGTGACAAAATGACGGACATTTCCGCTAATAAGTTTTGAGAGGGACAAGGTATCAATACGTAACACAGCAGGGATAGAACAGTTATTCACGCCCCAATCCCAGTCCTGCGATGTTGTGATATTCATTGGAACGTGTACAGCCAATTATGGACCAATGCCGAGGATTGTACTATCAGTATTGGCGCGTGTATGGGCCCCTTCAAAAAACAAAATAATGTCATCCTTTGACTATTTTCCCAATCCATCTGTATTATTACAATAAGTGTTTTTTTCCCCTTTAATCCTATTTTCTTGACCTCAGTGAATACGAACATCACAGGATTGCCACGGTCAATATATACAGTATGTGTATATATAAGTATATTTCCCACCCTGTGCAACTGACACTCATGGCTCTGCCCGTTCCTATTACATTTCCAGCTATTTATATGCCTGCCCACTGGCAGCTCCACCTGCCACAATGAAACCTTCATTCATTCCCATGAATGGATCCGTTATTTGTTGTACACTGATTGGCTGTGACAGGCACCTGGTGTCCTGGATGTCAGATACATTCTTGGCTTTAACCCCTCTGGTTGTAGTTTAGGAATTAGAAGGGGAAACCTGCTCCCTTCCTTCCCTTGTCTCCCAACCATATGCCACCTTCTTGCCTGGAGGAGCCCAGCGTTAATTTGCTTTATTACGTCTTTTTGGCTTTGGGGGGGGGGGGGGGGTTTAATAAAATCAGATTTGGTTATGTCCAATCCAGAGAGACAGGAGATATCCATGGCACTGTATTAGTAATTACAGGACCCACGGGGCTCGTAAACATCACCGTGTATGGACATTACTGTGAGAACACATAATAATACCCGGTAATAACCTTTAGTAACAGAACAGTAACCAATGGTGACCTCACTAGAAGTGACCTCACGAGAACAGTGACCTATGGTAACCTCACTAGAACAGTGACCTATGGTAACCTCACTAGTTTATAGTTTATAGTATTTGAGGTTGAATAAAGACATACGTCCATCCAGTCCAACCCATCTAGCAATATCCTCATTTCCTGCCTAACTGTTGATCCAGACAGAGGAAGGCAAAAAAAAACACCAAATTTATGAAGGTGGAAAAAAATCCTCCTGACTCCAAGTGGCAATCGGAAATTTCCCTGGATCAACTCTACTTCATGTATCAATACCAATAACTTGCAACATTCCTTGTTTGCAGAAACTCATCCAGCTTTTTATTAAACTGACTAATGAACCTGCCATCACAACGTCCACTGGAAGACAGTTCCATAGCTTTACCGTTCTCACAGTGAAAAACCCTTTCCGAGCTTGAAGCCTAAACCTTTTTTCTTCAAGTCTTAAGGGATGTCCTCATGTCCTTTGACATGTACTATTGGTGAACAATGCCCCAAATAGTTTATTGTAACATTAACTAGAACATTAACCTATGATGACCTCACTAGAACAGTGACCAATGGTGACCTCACTAGAACAGTGACCAATGGCGACCTCACTAGAACAATAACCAATGGTGACCTCACTAGAACAGTAACCAATGGTGACCTCACTAGAACAGTAACCAATGGTGACCTCACTAGAATAGTAACCAATGGTGACCTTACTTAAAACAGTGACCTATGGTGACCTTACTAGAACAGTGACCTATGGTGACCTCACTAGAATAGTGACAAATGGTGACCTCACTAGAACAGTGACCTATGGTGATCTCACTAGAACAGTGACCTATGGTGACCTCACTAGAACAGTGACCAATGTTGACCTCACTAGAACAGTAACCTATGGTGACCTTACTTAGAATAGCCTCATTTGGAATATACGGTGAATTTTACAATCTACTATATAAATTAGAAATCATGTATGTATGTATGTGCTCACCTCACAGCCACACCCCTGAATGCACCCACATAACGCCGATGCCCTTTGAAAGGGCCGACGCCCATAAAGTCCAGTTTGAACAATAAAAAGCCTGCTCGTCACTTGCACAGTGTGATTCCCCAATTCAGTAACTCAGATGAAGGGCCTGGGCTCTGTACGCTGCTCAACTTGAAAGAAAGAAAGACTGTTACAATTGGTGATATGAATGACATTTATATACAAATATAAACCCTGGAAAGACTATGTTACTATTGGTGATATGAATGACATTTATAAGGGCCGCCGACCCCCGAGAGGTACCCCTGCGGCCGCCAGGGGTACCCCCGGCGGGCGCCGGCGACCTCAACGAGGCCGATGTTGCCGGCGTCTTGATCCGACGCGACGTCTTCGGGCTGGCGACACCAACCCCACTCAGGTCGCCGATGCCAGGCAGACTCACTGCGGCCGCCAGTGAGCCTGCCAATCAGATTTCTGAACTTTCCAGAAATCTGATTGGTTAATGTAAAGCAAGTATTAAAAAATTGACCAATCAGAAACGGATTATGGATTTCTGCAAACCTATATAGCAAAATGACCAATGGCGACCCACTAGAAACAATACCCCATGGTGACCTCACTAAGCAACAGTAACACAATGAAGCTGACCTCACTAGAAACAGTAACCAATGGTGACCTCACTAGAATAGTAACAATGCGTGCACCTTACTCTAAAACAGTGCACCTATGTGACTTATAGAACAGTGACCTATGGTGGACCTCACAGAATAGTGACAAATGGTGAACTACTAGAACAGCTGACCTATCGGTGATATCACTAGGAACAGTGACTATGGTGAACTCACTAGAACAGATGACCAATGTTGACCTCACTAGAACAGAACCTATGGTGACCTACTATAGAATCAGCCTCATTTGCGAATATACGACTGGTGAATTTTACACATTACTATATAAATTAGAAATCATGTATATGGATGTGCTCCACCTCACAGCCACACCCTGAATGCACCCACATAACGCGATGCTTGTGAAAGGGATCGACGCCCATAAAGTCCAGTTTGAACAATAAAAGCCTGCTCCGTCACTTGCACAGGTGATTCCCCAATTCAGTCACCTAGATCGAAGGGCTGGGCCTCTGTCGCTGCTCAACTTGAAAGAAAGAAAGACTGTTACAATTGGTTGATATGAATCACATTTCTATACAATATAAACCGGGAAAGGACCTATGTACTATTGGTGATATGAACCACATTTATATACAAATCTAAAACCCTGGAAAGACTAGGTACTAGTGTGTGATATGAATGACATTTATATACCAAATATAACCCTGGAAAGACTATGTTACTATTGGATGATATGATGACTTTATATACATATATAAACCCTAGAAAGAATATTGTTACTATTGGTGATATGAATGACATTTAGATACAAATATAAGCCCTGCGAAGGACTAGTTACTATTGGTGATATGAATGACATTTATATACAAATATAAACCCTGGAAAGACTATGTTACTATTGGGGATATGATATGCACATTTATAACCAAATATAAAAACCCTGGAAAGACTATGTTACTATTGGTGAGATGAATGACATTTATATACAAATAGAAACCCTGGAAAGACTATGGGGCATATTTCTAAAGGAACGCTGTTAAGCGTCATAAAAAAATTACCGCCGCACATCGCGGCCCGCGAAAATAGCGCTATCGCCGTAGTTATAACGGCGAGCGCTATTCCCGCGATACCTATCGCGGCCGCGATGTGCTGGGTAATTTTAAGCCCTTCGCGGCGATACTATATAGGATCGCCGCGAAGGGACTTAAATCCCTTCCCGACGCCGCCTCCTAAGGGGGCGGGGCAAACGCCCACACCCCCCCCCCGCGGCGGCAGCGGCCGACCACACGCCGAAGACGCCCCGCCCCACACCCCCCCGCGGCGGCAGCGGCGGCCCAGCGGCGACCACCCGCCGCACGCCGCCACTTTCCAGCAGCCCCTCCAACCCGTTCCCCGTTCGCGGCAATTCGGAACGGGTTGACTAGAAGGGGTGCCGGGAAATGGGGCCGCAAGGTGGTCGCGACCACCCGCGCGCAACCCCCTCCCCGGACAAAACCCTCAAAGCCCCCCCCCCGGCCGCTCCCGGGGAGGGGAGGGAGGGAGCCGCTGGGGGGGGTTTGGAGGCTCCATACAGCGGGGCCCTGGAGAAGGGCCGTTTGGGGCTTAGGGGTCCCGCCGCTCGAACCGGGCCCCCCCTCCCGGCCTTTACAAGGGCCCTTGCGGCACTGAAAAGTGCCTTTGGCGGGGGTCCCGCAAGCTGAACCGGGACCCCAGTGCGGCTCTAAAAGAGCCCTTGGTCAGCGACGTCTTCTTTCTTCCAGTCCCGGCGACACCAGCGCCGCCGAGGCCGCCGAGCCCCCGAAGGTACACCCGGCGGCGCCAGGGGTACCCCGGCGGGGCCGCGGACCTAACGAGGCCGATGTTTGCCGGCGTCTTGATCCGACGCGACGTCTTCGGGCTGGCGACACCCAACCCCACTCAGGGCGCTCGCGGCCAGGCAGGCTCCCTGAGGCCGCCAGTGAGCCGCATGGCACCGCCGGCATCAGCGGAGACGAGGTTGCAGCCGCTTCTCTTCTTTCCTTCAGCCATCTACTGCGATGCATCTGAGTTCCGCGGCGGAAAGCTCTCTCTTTATATTGGTTTGCAGACATCCATAATCCGTTTCTGACTTGGTCAATTTGTAATACTGCTTTAAATAACCAATCAATTTCTGGAAAGTTCTGACAATCTGATTGGTTATTAAAGCAAGATTAAAAAATTGACCAATCAGAAAGGATATGGATTCTGCAAACCTATTATAAAGAGGAGTTTCCGCAGCGGAACTCAGATGCCATCGCAGTAGATGGCTGAAGAAAGAAGAAAGAACCGCGGCTGGCAAACATCGGCTCGCTGAGGCCGCATGGTGCCAGCGGGCTCACTGGCGGAAGCAGTGGAGCTGCATGGCATCGGCGACCTGAGTGGGGTTGGGTCGCCAGCCCCGCCGAAGACGTCGCCGTCGGATCAAGACGCCGGCAAATCGGCCTCGTTTAGGTCGCCGGGCGCCCGCCGGGGGTACCCCTGGCGGCCTGCAGGCCGGTACCTCTCGGGGGTCGGCGGCACTCGGCGGAGCCTGGTGTCGCCTGGGACTGGAAGAAAGAAGACGCGCCCACGGGCTCTTTTAAGAGCCGCACTGGGTGGGTCCCGGGTTGTTAGCTGCGGGACCCCCCCGCCAAAGCACTTGTCAGTGAAGCAAGGCCCTTGTAAGGGCCGGGGAGGGGGGTCCCGGTTCGACTGCGGGACCCCCTAAGCCCCAAAGGACCCTTCCTCAGGCCCCGCTGGAGGGAGCCTCCCCCCCCCCAGCAGCTCCCTCCCGTCCCTCCCCGGGGAGCGGCCGGGGCGGGGGGCTTGGAGGGGTTGCGGGGGTGGGAGGGCCGTGCGCGGCGGGTGGTCGCGACCAACCGCTGCGCCCCTTCGGCAGCCCCTTATAGCCTCCCGGTTCCGAGAATTTGCCGCAACGGGGAACGGTGTTGGGAGGGGCTTGCTGGAAGTGGCGGCGGCGGCGAGGTGGTCGCCAGTCCGACGAGGGGGGTGTGGGCGGGGTGGGCGTTGTCTCCCGGGGCGGGTGCGACCACCCGCGCGGGTTGCCTGCCATCCCGCCGCGGTAGGTTAGTATCGGCTGGAATTCGCACCTTCAAGGTGGCGAGAGTAAAACAGCCGAGACTAGCGAGCGAAACCAGTTACCGCCGCTTTATAATAGAAGCGGCGGTACCGGGTAAGTATCGCGCGAAAGGTTAACGCTCGTTAACTTTTCGCGGCCGTTTTCGGGCTTTATAAATCGCGGTAAACGCGATTCATGCGTTAATGGGCCGCGAAAACCGGGCCGCGAAAAGTTAACGAACCTTTATAATAGCCCCTATGTTATATTGGTGATATGAAGATCATTTATCTACAAATATAAAACCTGGAACGACTATGTACTATTGGTGATATGAACCCAGTTATATACAAAATATAAACCCTGGAAAGACTAAGTTACTATTGGTGATATGAGTAACATGTATAACAAATATAAACCTGGAAAGACTATTTTACTATTGGTGATTGCTGCCACATTATATACAAATATAAACCCTGGAAAGACTATGTTACTATTGGTGATATGAGTCACATTTATATCAAAATATGAACCCTCGAAAGACTATGGGGAAGATTTAGAAAGGTTCTGTTAACTTTTCGCGGACGTTTCTCGCGGCCATTAACGCATAAATCGCGTTTACCGCGATTTATAAAGGCCCGAAAAACACGGCCGAGAAAAGTTAACGAAGCGTTAACATTTCCGCCGATACTACCTGTACCGCGCTTCTATTTATAAAGCGACGGTACTGGTTTCGCTCGGCTAGTATCGGCTGTTTTACTTAGCCACCTTGAAGGAGGCGAAGTCAGCCGATACTAACCTCCCGCGGCGGGATGGGCAGGCAACCGCGGCGGGTGTCGGGACCCCCCTCCCCCCCCGGGGGGCCCCTTTATTTTTTTTTTTTTAAGGGCCCCTGCGCACTGACAAGTGCCATTGCGGGCTCTTAATAATGAGCCACTGTGTTGGAGGCAGGGGTCCCGCAGCTCGAAACGGACCCCCTCCCAGGCCCATTGTAAGGGCCCTTGCTGCACTTACAAGTGCCCTTGCGCACTAATAAGGCCTTTGGCGGGGGTCCCGCAGCTCGAACCGGGACCCCCAGTGCGGCTCTTAAAAGACCCTGGGCGGACGTCTTGGGCTGGCGGACCCCACCCACTCAGGTCGCCGATGCACGGCAGACATCACCCCTCGCCATGTGTGTCGCTTTCCGCTACTACTGCGGCCGCCAGTGAGCCTGCTGGCACCGCCGGCTCAGAGGAGCCGATGTTGCCAGCCGCTTCTTTCTTCTTCTTCAGCCATCTACTGCGATGGCATCTGAGTCCGCGGCGGAAAGCTCCTCTTTTATATAGGTTTGCAGAAATCCATAATCCGTTTCTGATTGGCAATTTTTAATAATTGCTTTACATTAACCAATTCGATTTCAAACTTTCCAGAAATTCTGATTGTTAATGCTGTAAAGCACGTATTAAAAATGACCAATCAGGAAACGGCTTTTGATTTCTGCAAAACTAATAAAGAGGAGATTTCCGCAGCGGAAACAGATGCCATAGCAGTAGAGGATGGCGAAGAAAGAAGAAAGAAAGAAGCGGCTGGCAACATCGCTCCGCTCGAGGCCGGCGGTTTGCCAGCGGGCTCCTGGCGGCGCAGTGAGTCTGCCTGGCTATCGGCGACCTGAGTGGCGGTTGGGTTGTTCGCCAGCCCGAAGACGTCTCGTCGGATCAAGACGCCGGCAACATGCGGCCT
Organism: Hymenochirus boettgeri; assembly: GCA_019447015.1. Lineage (NCBI taxonomy): Eukaryota > Metazoa > Chordata > Amphibia > Anura > Pipidae > Hymenochirus > Hymenochirus boettgeri. The sequence continues at coordinate 340,557,039 of CM033470.1, forward strand.
CGTGGGTCGCCGGCGCCCGCCGGGGGTACCCCTGGAGGCGCAGCGGTCCTCTCGCGGGGTCGGCGGCCTCGGCGGAGCTGGTGTCGCCGGGACTGGAAGAAAGAAAGACGTCGCCCAAGGTCTTTTAAGAGCGCACTGGGGGTCCCGGTGTTCAGGCTGCGGGACCCCCGCCAAAGGCACGGGTCAAGTGCCGCAAGGGCCCACTGGTAAGGGCCGGGGAGGGGGTCCCGGTTCGAGCGCGGACACCCTAGCCCAAAAGGCCCTTCTCAGGGCCCCGCTGGGGGAGCCTCCACCCCCCAGCGGCTCCCTCCCGTCCCCTCCCCGGGAGCAGCCGGGGCGGGGGGCTTGGAGGGGTTGCCGGGGAGGGGGTGAGCGGGGGTGGTCGCGACCACTGCTGCGGCCCCTTCCCGGCAGCCCCTCCTAGCCTTCCGTTCCGAGATTGCCGCGAACGGGGAAGGGGTTTGGGAGGGGTGCATGGGAAGCGGGGGGGTGGTCGCCGCTGCCGCGCGGGGGTGCCGTGGGCGGGGTAGGAGCAGCGTCGGGACAGGTGATTTAAGTCCCTTCGCGGCGACTATACAGTATCGCCGAGAAGGGGCTTAAAATGACCGCAGCACATCACGGCCGCGATAGGTATAGCGGGGAATAGCGCTCGCGTTATTAAATCGGCGATAGCGCTTATTTTCGCGGCCGCGATGTGCGGGGCGGGTAATTTTTTTGCGCTAACATCGTTCCTTTATAAATAAGCCCCTGTTACTATTGGTGATATGAATGACATTTATATATCAAATATAAACCCCGGAAAGACTTGTTTACATTGGTGATATGACCCACATTTATATAACAAATATAAACCCTTCCTCCCATGGAAAGACTATGTATATTGGTGATATGAGTCACATTTATATACAAATATGAACCCTAGAAAGACCTATGTACTATTGGTGATATGAATCACATTTATATACAAATATGAACCCCGGAAAGACTATGGTACTATTGGTGATATGAATCACATTTATATACAAATAAAACCCCTGGAAAGACTATGTTACACTGGTGATATTTATCACATTTATATACAAATATAAACCCTGGAAAGACTGTGTTATAGTGGTGATATGAATGACATGTATATACAAATAATAAACACTGGAAAGACTATGTACTATTGGTGAATGAACCACATTTATATACAAATAAACCTGGAAAGACTATGCTTACTATTGGTGATATGACATGACATTTATATACAAAATAAACCCTGAGAAAGACTATGTTAACATTGGTGATATGAATGACATTTATATACAAATATAACCCTGGAAAGACTATGTTACTATTGGTGATATGAATGACATTTAAAACAAATATAAACCCCGAAAGACTATGTTACTATTGGTGAATGAATCACATTATATAAAATTAGAACCCTGGAAAGACTATGTTACTATTGGTGATAGTGAACCAATTTATATACAAATATAAACCATGGAAGCCTTGTACTATTGGTGATGATGAATTCACAGTATATACAAGTATACACCCTGGAAAGACTATGTTACTACTGGGATATTTGTACGAGATATACAAATATAAACCCTGGAAGACTATGTTACTATTGGTGATATGAATGCAACATTATATACAAAATATAAACCCTGGAAAGACTATGTTACTATGGTGATATGAACAACATTTATATACAAATATAAACCATGGAAAGACTATGTTATATTGGTGATATGAGTACATTTATATACAAATACTAAACCCTGGAAAGACTATGGGAGCATATTTATTTAAAGGTTCGTTACCTTTTCGCGGCGTGCTCACGGACATTAACGCAGAAATCGCGTACCGGCGATTTATAAAGGTCCGAAAACGGCCGCGAAAAGTCGAAAAGTTAACGAAAGCGTTAACTTTCGCGGCGATACTTACCTGTTACCGCCGCTCGATTATAAAGCAGCGGTATGGTTTCGTCGGCTAGTATCGGCTGTTTTACTTAGCCACATTGAAGGTGGCGAAGTCAGCGAGACTAACCTCCCGCGGCGGGGATGAGTCAGGCAACCCGCGGCGGGTGGTCGCACCCGCCCTGGGAGACAAGCCACCCGCCCACACCCCCCGCGGCGGCAGCGGCGACCACCCACCGCCGCCACTTCCCAGCAGCCCCTCCCAACCGTCCAGTTCGCGGCAATCTCAGGAAGGGGAGGCTAGGAGGGGCTCCGGGAAGGGACGCAGCGGTGGTCGCGACCACCGCCGCGCACACCCTCCCCGGAACCACTCAAGCCCCCGCCCGGCCGCTCCGGGGAGGGGACGGGAGGGAGCGCTGGGGGGGGGAGGCTCCTCCAGCGGGGCCTGAGAAGGGCCTTTTGGGGCTTAGGGGTCCAGCAGCTCGACCGGGACCCCCCCCACCAGCCATTATAAGGGGCCCTTGACGGCATGACAAGGCCTTTGTGGGGTCCCGTCAGCTGAAACCGGGACCCCCAGTGCGGCTCTTAAAAGAGCCCTTGGGCGACGGTCTTCTTTCATTTCCAGTCGGGCGACACCAGCTCCGCCGAGGCCGCCGACCCAGAGAGGTACCCCTGCGCCGCCAGGGGTTACCACCCGGAGGGCGCCGGCGACCTCAACGAGGCCGTTGTTGCAGGCGTCTTGATCCGACGCGACGTCTTAGGGCTGGCGACCCAACCCCACTCAGGTCGCCGATGCAGGCAGACTCACTGCGGCCGCCAGTGAGCCTGCTGGCACCGCCGGCCTCAGCGGAGCGATGTATGCCAGCCGCCTTCTTTCTTATTTCTTCAGCCATCGAATGCGATGGGCATATGTGTTCCGCTGCGGAAAGCTCCTCTTTATATAGGTTTGCAGAAATCCATAATCCGTTTCTGATTGGTCAATTTTTAATATGGCTTTACATTACCAATCAGCATTTCTGGAAAGACTTTTCCGGAAAAACTATGTACTATGGTGATTGATATCACATTTAATACAAAATATAAACCCGGGAAAGACTATGTTAACTGATTGGTGATATGAGTCACATTGATATACAAATATGAACCCTGGAAAGACTATGTTACTATTGGTTGATATGAATGACATTTATATACAAATATAAACCCTGGAAAGACTTATGTTACTATTGGTGATATGAATGACATTATATACAAATAAAACCCTGGAAAGATTCTATGTTACAATGGTGATATTTATCACATTTATATACAAATATAACCCCGGAAGACTATGTTAATTGTGATCGGAATCACATTTATATACAAATATAAACCATGGAAAGACAATGTTACTATTGGTGATATTGAATGACATTATATAAAATAAAAACCCCTTGGAAAGACTAATGTTACTATTGGTGATATGAATGACATTAATACAAATATAAACCCTTTGGAAAGACTATGTTACTATGGTGATATGAAGACATTTATATACAAATATAAACCCTGGAAAGACTATTGTACTACTGGTGATATGAATGACATTTATATTAAAAATATAAACCCTGGAAAGACTATGTTATTTTTTTTTTTTTTTTTTGCTACTGGTGATATTATCACATTTATATACAATATAACCCCTGGGAAAGACTATGTTACTTTGGTGGGAATTAGATCACATTTATATACAAATATAAACCCTTGGAAAGACTCTGTTACTATTGGTGATATGAATGACATTATATACAAATATAAAACCTGGAAAAGGAGCTATGTTAATACTGGTGATATTTATCCATTTATATACAAATATAAACCTGGAAAGACTGTGTTACTATTGGGATATGAATCACATTATATAACAACTAAAACCTGGAAAGACTATGGTACTAGTGGTGATATGAATGACATTATATACAAATATAAACCCTGGAAAGCTATGTTACTATTGGTGATATGAACCACATTTATATATAAATCTAACCCTGGAAAGGGACTATGTTACTATGGTATATGAACACATTTATATACAAATATAAACCCTGGAAAGGACTAGTGTTGCTATTGGGATATGAATGACATGATATACACATAATAAACCCTGGAAAGACTATTTCTATTGGTGATTATGAATGACATTTAGATACAAATATAAAACCAGTGGAAAGACTATGTTACTATTGGTGATATGAATGACATGTATATACACATATAAACCGTGGAAAGACGATGTTTCTTTATTACTATTGGTGATATGAATGACATTTATATACAAATATAAACCTGGAAAAGACTATATTACTATTGGTGATAGAATGACCATTATTATACAAATATAAACCCTGGAAAGCTAGTTACTATTGGTGGATATGAATGACATTTATATACAAATATAACCCTGGAAAGACTATGTTATATTGGTGATAGAGACATTGATATATAAATATAACCCCGGAAGACTAGGATTACTATGGTGACTGAATGACATTTCTAAAACACTAGAACCCCGGAAAGGACTATGTTACTATTGGTGATATGAATCACATTTATATACAAATATAAACCCTGGAAAGACTATGTTACTATTGGTGATGTGAATCACATTTGCGGTTATTGTCATGCAGGCATCCCAACCTGCCACTTCATGCTTCAGGTCAGGGTGGGAGAGGGGGTGTGGCGAGGGTGGTGTGGTGATGCGACATAATGTGACTGACATCACGCAGTGGGCGCAGCATGCACGCGAGAGGGTGGGGGAGGTGGGCATTACGGGGTCATTTTTTACGGTCCGGGGGGTGGCAACAAAAAAGAAAACGTAATGGGGAGGAGATTCAGGACTCTTCTCCATTGCGGGAGATTGATATGGTCTCACGCGAGACCACCCCAATTCGTTGGAGATTCCTGGTAGATCCGGGAGAGGTGGGATACCTGGTCATGCTAAGAAATTTAAAGCATAGCCTCCTGGAATGTGCTCATGCTCATACCCCAACCATCATGGCCACGCCCCCAAAGAACTGCCATGCCCCAAAAATAGCAACCATGCCCCCAAATATTGTTAGCACGTCACCAGATATGGTCATCCCCCATACATTATGGCCATGCCTACAAATATCACAGGTAAATACCAGAATCACACCCTTATCCACAGACATTCTGTCCATGCCACCAAACATCACAGGCGAACCCCTAAACAGTACACACCCCAAACTTGACACCCATGCCCCAAAACATCATAACCATGCCCCTAAACGGCTGCTTCAAAGTGTGGCCATACCCCTAAATATCGCGACCACCAAATGTCACGTCCAAGCCTCCTTGACACCACAACATCAGACACGCCCCCAGACTGTCCACACCTTAAAATGCAGTGTCCCCACCTACCACAACATCGCAGACATGCCCCATCCACCTATTCACACAGGCACGGTTGGGGGGTATGGACTACATGGGAATTACCTGCTTTACCTAAACTTAAGCACCAGACACACTGCCCACATGTCACACACTTCAACAGACAGTTACAACTAAAAGAACAAAGACATCATGGTACTTTCAATTTGGACCAGAAAGTAACTTTATTGATTGGGATCTAATAGTCAATATAAAGTGGTCCTTGAGCAAGGATAAAGTGTTAAACTGCAAACAAGGTGACTTCTCACTAAAGGTCAGAAACCACGACCGAAATGTCGCTGTCTGCACTGAATATGTGTGAATAAAAGTTTTTTTAAAAAATGAAAGCAAAGACATTATATGTGCACTGGATATAACCAATCATATTAAGAATTTCACATCAGTAGCACCAAGGCAATACTACTTGTTAAGTGAGTGCCTAACCACACCACAAACAACAAAAAATATATATATATATATATATATATATATATATATATATAAACACAATACGCTCAGTGCAACAGAATGAAGCCCGACTTTAACAACACAGACAAAGAGCCACATGTCACATGACCAGAGACACTGACGCCTGTCAGTCACTCAAGTGCTGCGATATTCAGTTGCAATGCTTGTGAAGGTTCTCATTCATCCAGGTCA
>CM033470.1:340563735-340785380 GCA_019447015.1 Hymenochirus boettgeri
TATTACAGATATACCGGGACCTGGATGGGATGAACATGACAGATATACCATTACCTGGTGGAGGAATATTACAGATATACCATTGACCTAGAGAATGAATATTACAGATATAACCAAAACAAATGACAATAATGAATAGAATGACTATTCACGACCATATCCGTGACCTGGATGGATGAATATTACAGATATACCGTGCCTTGATGGATTAATATTACAGTATACCATTACTGATGATGAAATTACAGATATACCATGACCCTAGATGAATGAATATTACAGAGATACCATGACCCTGGATGGCTGAATATTACAGATATACTACCATGACCTGGATGAATGAATATTACCGATATACCATGACCTGGATGAATGAAATATGACAGACTACCATGACCGATGAATAATATTACAGATAACATCTGTAATATTCATTCATCCAGGTCATGGTATATCTGTAATATTCATTCATCCAGGTCATGGTATATCTGTAATATTCATCCATCCAGGTCATGGTATATCTGTAATATTCATTCATTCAGGTCATGGTATATCTGTAATATTCATCCATCCAGGTCATGGTATACCAACCTTTATACCCTACCCATAATGTCTGTCTAACAGTTACATTATGGGTAGGGTATAAAGGTTGGACTAGATGGATGTATGTCTTTATATAACCTCCAATACTATGTTACTATGTAACTGTTATACAGACATTATGGGTAGGGTATAAAGATTGGACTAGATGGACATATGTCTTTATATAACCTCCAATACTATGTTACTATGCAACTGTTATAAAGACATGGTTAGGGTATAAAGGTTGGACTAGATGGACGTATGTCTTTATACAATCTCCACTAATATATTACTGTGTAACTGTTAGACAGACATTATGAGTAGGGTATAAAGGTCGGACTAGATGGATGGATGTGTTTATATAACCTCCAATACTATGTTACTATGTAACTGTTAGACAGACAGTATGGGTAGGGTATAAATGTTGGATTAGATGGACGTATATCTTGATACAACCTCCAATACTATTTTACTATGTAACTGTTAGACAGACATTATGGGTAGGGTATAAAGGTTGGACTTGATGGACGTATGTCTTTCTACAACCTCCAATACTATGTTACTATGTAACTGTTAGACAGATATTATGGGTAGGGTATAAATGTTGGATTAGATGGACGTATATCTTGATACAACATCCAATACTATTTTACTATGTAACTGTTAGACAGACATTATGGGTAGGGTATAAAGGTTGGACTTGATGGACGTATGTCTTTATACAACCTCCAATCTACTCCTCCTTATTCTATTCTGCTCCCTACTCCTCCTTATTCTATTTTGCTTCTCCTTCCTCCTTTTTCTTTTCATTTTGTTGTGTTTCACTCTCATTCCTCTTATCTCAGCACATACAGTCGCTACTCTGCCATTGGCTTTGTATAGTAAAAGGCTGTTTGCCATTCCTCACAAACCCATTTCCTTCCACACACAGATCCCGAATGAAGTGATGTCATTGACAATTAAATTACCATTGTGTTACTCTGCGATTCTCTAGTCATTTTCACGTATTTCATAATGTTGTGATTTGTGAGTTGAGATAATCTGTTCGTTTTTATGGTGTGAGACTGGAAACTGTGACATTCACATCATACGCTGGGATGTTAAGGAACCAGGACAGGTCTGGCGGTAACTCTACAGGGTCTCACTGCACAGCTGTCAGGGATTAGGGGCTCCTACACCGACAAACACCGTATCTATATGCACTTTACAAATATATTCATCACCCCTGTAATTAGTTTATGGCTTGATTCCTTGTGCCGATTCCTTTCTTTGCATTCTCTGTATTGGTATAATGTGCAGTGCGGCATACCCGACTGGCTTCGAAAAACCTACAAATATATATATGCTCTTTATTCTATTACCAGTGTGTGTGTGTGTCTGGGTGTGTGCGGGGGGTATTAAACCTTTTATGAATGAGTCTGTGAGAGGCAGATACAAATGTTCATCCTTTCCTCCCTTTAAGATCAGCAATGTAGGACCACATTGGCGCAGTAGGCGGAGCGACAGTTTTTTATTGACTGTGTGTGCAGAAATAGATCTTCTATGTGACTAGAAAATGAAATTTTGAGTGCTTCATAAAGCAGTACCACTATTTCTCCAAATATTTGCATGAGCACCGTTTTATCCAGTGTGTACAGACCTGCTGAGTTGTGTACATGAATTTAGCACCTCGGGGGGGGGCAACATTTTTAAAGGCACGGTTTCGCTTTTTAGCAATTCTGCACCTCTAACAATTGCTATGGCGTTTTTTCATGTAATATCGCTATCGTCAATCCATGATATCGATGGTAAACATACAACCGCGATCGTAGATTTTTGATCACCCATAAAATACCATTGTGGTGTTTTACTATACCCCCTAGAGGGAACACCCCCTCTTTCTTTTAAGAGAAATGATGTCTATGTTTCAAAATGTATATGTGGGTCTAATGCCAGCAATGCACTAGAATGTTCCTGTGATATTGTTCTTACAGCTGCCTCGTAAATCGTTTTTTTCTATCGATTTTTGATCCTAAAATGAATGGGCCATGGTGGGTAGCATTGGGGTAATGTTGGCATTTTAGATAGATTTGAAGATGGAATATAGACTCAATTTATTATCTCATATCTGGCCAAAGTATGGCTTGGTACAGACGTTTATATTTGTCTTTGTAACATTCCTTTGAATTGTCAGTTATCTGTTCTCAGCTTAAGACCCTCCAATACACTTTAAATTACACACTGCTACATCAGGGGGCTTACGCTAAGGGGGGCATGTTCTGCGGGGAGTGGTACAGAACGTTTTTGGTTTATGTTATTAGGACAATGACAGCTGCCCAGGATCAGACAACAATAAACAAGCTAATTGCTGGTTTAATTAGTCTTACTGCAATTAACACTAATGTATGATATTTCCCTTCAGCCTAATGAGCGTTGTGCTGAATTTCGTCCTGTTAAAGGTTTAGGATGATTCTTTTTACAAAAAAAATGAACTATTTAATTTAGTAATTGGTGTTATTTGTGATAATGGCCGAGGGGTCTTTATCCAACAGATTAAAAATGTCCAAATCCACAAGAAGAACTGATTACTGTCCAGCCCAGTTACAGGGGCACAAATCAAAGTGGAAAATATATACAATATATACTATGCTATAACTATACTATAACTATATGATGTGATTACTATACTATACTGAGCTATACTATAATGTACTATACTGTACTATACTATACTATACTATACACTATACTGTACTGTACTATAACTATTCTATACTATTACTATACTATACTGAGCTATACTATAATGTACTATACTATACTATACTATACTATACTATACACTATACTTTACTGTACTATAACTATTCTATACTATTACTATACTATACTGAGCTATACTATAATGTACTATACTGTACTATACTATACTATACACTATACTGTACTGTACTATAACTATTCTATACTATTACTATACTATACTGAGTTATACTATAATGTACTATACTATACTATACTATACACTATACTGTACTGTACTATAACTATTCTATACTATTACTATACTATACTGAGCTATACTATAATGTACTATACTATACTATACACTATACTGTACTGTACTATAACTATTCTATACTATTACTATATACTATAACTGAGCTATACTCTAATGTACTATACTATACTATACACTATACTGTACTGTACTATAATTATTCTATACTAATTACTATACTATACTGAGCTATACTATAATGTACTATACTATACACTATACTGTAACTGTACTATAACTATTCTAAATACTTACTATGCTATACTGAGCTATACTAATAAAGTCACTATACTGTTACTAAACTATACTATAACACTATACTGTACTAATAACTATTCTATCTTTACTATACTAAACTGAGCATAACTATAATGTACTATACTGTACTATACTATACACTATTACTGTAACTGTGCTATCACTATACTATAACTATTCTACTACTATTACTACTATAACTATATATTCTATACTATTACTATACTATAACTATACTATGCAATTACTATTAGAGATGGGCGAACTTTCAAAAGTTCGGTCAGTTTTCGAACTTTCGAACTATATAGAAAGTTCGAAAGTTCAAAAACGGACCCATTAAAGTCAGTGGGAGTCAAATAGTTCGAAAAGTTCTAATGAAATACAATTAAAATATTAATGGTAACTTAAATGTAATGGCTGTGGGACCTGGGAAATGGTTGGGGAACACGTTCCAATATCCAGGACATTCGAAAAAAAACAATTTTACACTCACTCGCGCTATTTTCGAGTTCGTTTCGCACCTAGGTACCATGTACATTTTACTCGCAGATTCGATGCTTGCGTATAGGATTTAGTAGACACTTTACTCGTAGATTCGATGTTCGCGACTAGACACCATGGACATTTTACCTCGCGGATTCGATGCTCACGTATATAGGTTTTTAATGGACACTTACTCACGGATTCGATACTCGACGGTTCGAACAACGATATTTAGCGAAAGTCCGAAAATTCGAAAATCCTCGTCCAGATAGTTCGAGAAGTCCGAATTCGTTCGAAATCGAATAGTTCGGCTCGAACCCGGTTGGGTGTGGGCAGGGGTTACTTATCTTCCCCCAATAGGATACACGCTAGGTGCAAATATGGCTGAGGATGGATTTGGATGGTGTGGGGGGGGGGGTACTACTGCCACTGCTCCAGACATTGAGGAGAAAAGAAAACAGGCGAGATCAGAAGCCTCACAGACAGCTTGGAGTCTTCAGTTTCCTGGACTTTGAAAAGGAATATCTTGGGAACAATAAGGAGTAGAGAATGTAAGGTAAGGTTTATTTTAAATGCAGAGTGGGGGTCAGTATGGGGTTAAATTACAGTTTTTGGGAGTGGGCATGCCCATTACTATTCTATGCGATTACTATACTTTAAACTATACTATGTTTTACTATACTATACTGTGCTATACTATACTGTACTATCTGATAACAATTACTATACCCTTACTATGTAATTGCAATTACTGTACTAGGTTGTGCTATATTATAATGTACTATACTGAACACACTCACTATACATACTATATACATATGCATTACACTATACAACATAATAGAATTGTAGTGCACAAAACAATCTCCATAAGTGTTGCTGCTTACAAAGACCTGCCATAAACCAATAACGTATACTATTTTATTACCAACTATCACTATAACTATAACTATACCTATGCTATTCCTATACTAGAACTAACTGTTCCAACGATAACTATCCTTGTTATACCAAACCTCACTATACGATTAAACTATACCTATGCTATTAACTAAACTATAACTATACACGTAACCACTATAACTATACAAGTATCGTTACCCAAACCTACACAGACTAAACTATAACTATGCTATCTATCTATACTACCTATAGACCCACACTAAACTATACTATGTATTACCAAACTCACTATACTATAACTATACTAGCTATTACTATACTATAATCTATACTATACGCATAACTATCTACTACGAGTGTTATTACGATCCAGCTTATCACTATACGTACTAACTATACTATGCTATTACTAACTATAACTATACTATACCAAACTATACCAACTATCAGTTATTACAATATCTATACTATAACTAATATAGCTATATATACTATAACTATACGTACCACTATAACTATACTGATTATACCAACTATCACTATACTATAACTATACGTATGCTATTACTATACTATAACTATACTATACCAAACTATAACTATACTATGTTATTACCAAACTATCACTATACTATAACTATACTATGCTATTACTATACTATAACTATACTATACCAAACTATAACTATACTATGTTATTACCAAACTATCACTATACTATAAACTATATATGCTATTACTATACTATAACTATACTATACCAACTACTTACTATGCGATTACTTACTGTACCAAACTATAACTATACTAATGGCGATTCTATATGTACCAACCTATAACTATACTATGCGTTACTATACTGTACCAAATATAACATACTATAGTTATTACCAAACTATCACTATACTATGCAATTACTAACTGTACCAACTATAACTTATACCTATGACATATACTATACTGTACCAAACTATAACTTACTATGTTATTACCAAACATCAACTATCTATAACTTACTATGCTTTACTATACTATAACATACTATGCAATTACTATACCAACCTATAACTATACTATGCGATACATACTGTCCAAACTATAACTACTACTATGCGATACTATCTGTATTACCAAACTATAACTATAACTTTATGCATTACTATACTACCAAACATCAACTATACTATTTTATTACCAACTATCACTATACTAGGCAAAAAAAATTGCGATTACTATACTGTACCAAACTATAACTATACTATGCGATTACTATACTGTACAAACATAAACTATACTATGTTATTACCAAACTATCACTATACTATGCGATATACTATACTGTACCAAACTATAACATACTATGTTATTAACCAAACTATCAACTAGAACTATAACTATACTATGCTATTACATACTATAACTATACCTATGCAATTACTATACCAACTATAAACTATACTATGCGATATTACTATCTGTACCAAACTATAACTATATACTATGCGATTACTATACTGTACAAACTATAACTATACTATGTTATTACCAAACTATCACTATACATGCGATTACTTACTGTACCAACATAAATATACTATGTCGATTACTATACTGTACCAAACACTATACCGATCTATGTGTTACCAAACTATCACTATACTATACACTATAAACTATATCTATTACTATACTATAACTAACTACTACTGCAATTACTATACAAACCTATAACTATACTCTGCGCTTACTATACTGTACAAACTATAACTATACTATGCGATTACTATACTGTACCAACTAACTATATAGTGTATTACCAAATATCACTATACTATAACTAACTATGCTCATTACTATACTATAAACTATAACTATGCAATTACTATACCAAACTATAACTATACTATGCGATTACTATACTGTACCAAACTATAACTATACTATGCGATTACTATACCTACCAACTCATAACTATACATATGTTATACCAAACTATCACTATACTATAACTATACTATGCTATTCTATACTATAACTATACTATGCAATTACTATACCAAACTATAACTATACTATGCGATTACTATACTGTACCAAACTATAACTATACTATGCGATTACTATACTGTACCAACTATAACTATACTATGTTATTACCAAACTATCACTATACTATAACTATACTATGCTATTACTATACTATAACTATACTATGCATACTATACCAACTATAACTATACTATGCGATTACTATAGCTATACCAAACTATAACTAATTACTATGTTTATTACCAAACTATCACTTATACTATACTATACTATGGCTGATACTATACTAGAACTAACATACAAAAACTATACTATGCGATTACTATACTGTACACCAAACTATAATCCTATTACTATGCTATTACTATAACTGTACCAAAACTATACTATACTATGCGATTACTATACTGTACCAAACTTACTACTATGTTATACCAAACTTCACTTACTATGCATTCTATACTGTACACAAACTATAACTATTACGATGCGATTACTATACGTACCAAACTATAAACTATACATGTTATAATTACCAACTATCACTATACTATAAACTATACTATGCTCTTACTTATACTATAAAATATACTATGCAATTTACTATACCAACTATAAATAACTATGCATTACTATACTGTACAAACTATAACTATACTATGCGTATTACTATACTGTACCAAACTATAACTATACTATGCGATTACTATACTGTACCAAACTATAACTATACTATGTATTACCAAACTATCACTATACTATGCGATTACTATACTGTACCAAACTATAACTATACTATGCGATTACTATACTGTACAAACTATAACTATACTATGTTATTACCAAACTATGACTATACTATGCGATTACTATACTGTACCAAACTATAACTATACTATGTTATTACCAAACTATCACTATACTATAACTATACTATGTCTATATACTATAAATAACTATACTATGCAATTACTATATACCAAACTATAACTATACTAATGCGAATTCTATACTGTACCCAAACTATAACTTAATATGCGATTACTATACGTACCAAAACTATACTATACTATGTTATTACCAAACTATCACTATACTATGCAATTATTATACGTACCAAACTAAACTATACTATGCGTATTACTATACTGTACCAACTATAAACTATACTATGTTATTACCAAACTATCACTATACTATAACTATACTATGCTCTATTAATATACTATAACTATACTATGCAATTACTATAACAAACTAACATACATCGATACTATACTGTACCAACTATAACTATACATATCATTACTAACTGTTACAAACTATAACTATACTATGTTATTACCAAACTATCACATACTATACTATACTCAGCTATTACTATACTATAAACTATACTATGCAATACTTACCAAACTATAACTAACTATCGCGATTACTATACTTACCAAACTATAATGCTATCGATTACTATCTACAAACTATAACTATACTATGTTTATACAATCCTATCACTATACTATAACTATCTAGCTATTACTATACTATAACTATACTATGCAATACTATACCAAACTATAACTATACTATGCGATTACGATTACTGTCCAAACTATAACTATACTATGCGATTACTATACTGTACCAAACTATAACTTACTATGATTACCAACTGATCACTATACTATAACTATACTATGCTATATACTATACTATACTATACTATGCAATTACTATACCACAACTATAACTATACTATCGAATTACATACTGTACCAACTATACTATACTATGCGATTACTATACTGTACCAAACATAAATATACTATGCGATTACTATCTGTACCAAACTATAACTATACTATGTTATTACCAAACTATCACTATACTATGCGATTACTATACTGTACCAAACTATAACTATACTATGCGATTACCAAACTATCACTATACTATAACTATACTATGTTATTACCAAACTATCACTATACTATGTGATTACTATACTGCACCAAACTATAACTATACTATGCGATTACTATACTGTACCAAACTATAACTATACTATGTTATTACCAAACTATCACTATACTATAACTATACTATGCTATTACTATACTATAACTATACTATGCAATTACTATACCAAACTATAACTATACTATGCGATTACTATACTGTACTGTAATGTACAATACTATCACTAAAACTATACTATACTATGCTATACTATACTATAAATATAATGTACTATACTGTACCACTATACTATAACTATACTATGCTATTACTATACTTAATATGCTGTACTATACTATATTATACTATACTATCACTATACTATTCTATACTATACTATACTATATAATGTGCTATACTATAAACCCAAGTCATGTGTGAATTTTTTCCAGCCATTGGCTTGCCCTTTTTCTACATAAATTCAAACCTGTTTTTAATAGAACTTAAAAGACAATTATACCTCCTAACCCTCCCCCTCCCCTCCCTCAATAGTGCCCAGGGTGGGACTTAAAATGCTAGGTCTTAGCTCCTAGGTTCCATGTAGGTCTCATATGGGCTGTCAAAGTCCGGCTAGTAGTGCCAGTGTAATCCCCCCCCCTCCCACAGTCCAGGACTGTTACCAACTGAGCAATGGGAGGAAGCAATCCTTGCAGACGCATGTCTTCTTATTGGCTAAAGGAAGGGCCATACAAGGAATGGAGTATTTTTAAGAGAGATGTTTTGTTGCCATAACAGAGGTGAGACATACATCGTAATTCATTTAAAAGACTGGGCTTGATGGACCATCTTTTCTTTGGTTTCAGGACTTTTAAAAAAGTGATGTATCATTTTCTAATTCTATATTGGACAATTCAAAATGTCAACATCCCTGAAATTGTAGGAGAAACACCCTATAAAACGACTATCTGAACTCAGGTCATTTTTTTGATGGAGCCTCACAGGGCTTTGTAGAAGGAGACACTTTGAGTGCTGAGATTCAGCCTTCGAGCAAATGTCAAAGTAATCAACATACCTGGTCAACACACTCCGTTCTCATATTGTTTCATTTCATTGAACATGTGGGAGTCACAGAGTGACAAGATGAGGTGTAAGTTGTTTTGGCCCCAAGACTTGACAATTTAAACTTCAACACGGAACGACTGTGGCCACAAAACACGGAGATTTTTTTTCTTTTACCGCAAGGGAACTCTGAATAAAGATGTGCCTCTATTAATAAACAAGTAAGTGGATATATCAGCTGAGTTGGTCTCTTCCATAAAATGTAAACTTTTCAGACTGTCTGTTTGTTTGTTCCCCATCACAACCAGAGGAATAGTTACCGCTCTAATAGTAAGATCAAACAAGGTCAACCAGCAATTCATTCAGTATCCAACTTCCTGGGTTTCTTCCGCATTGCAGATCATGGTTGGTAATGCACAATATTTCCTTACTACCTGGGCCCATTATTCTATAAGAGGCGTCCTGGACTTACTACAAACTGCACCACCTTGCGCTGTAACAGAAGTGCTGTTTGAAAACTGAAAAACGACAAACGCACCACAATACCATTTTTTAAAATGCTGCCAAACACTCTGTCTAAGTTGCATTTAATGGGTACATGTAACACCTGCCCAACTTACATACAAATTCTACTTACAGCAACTAACCGTGGATTAGATAACCCAGGAACTGGGCCTGTACTGCAAAATTCTAGTGTGCGTGTATGTACACCCTTGTTTAACAATTCTATGTAGATCCCAGGTACCTTTGGTTGTACCAGTAGGCTACATAACACTTCCCTGTGGTGTACAGATTCTATGATATGTGTATCCAGGTACACCAAATTCTAGGTAGGTGTATCCCAGGTAGGCTATGTAACACCTTAACTTGTGGTTGTACCAGAGAGGGTCTAATGTTGTGATCCGGACAGAATTGGGGGGGGCGTGTGGGGTGGTGTGGTGATGGGGGAGGTGGGAGTTGATAGGGGACACTGGGTGGGTGGGGGTGAACAGTGTGGGGGGTAGAGGGGTGGGGGGATGGGGGGAGTGTGGGTGGTGAGGTCAAAATTTGGGGGGGTGTTGGGGGGGGGTGGGGGGGGGTAATCAGGGGGGGGGGGTCTGGGGGGTGGACCTTGTTGGGGTGGTAGGGGGGGCAGATTAGGCTAATGGGGTGGGATGGGGTGGTGCGGTAAATTCGGGGGAGGGGGTGTAGTGGAGTGTGACGGAGGGGGTAGGCGGGGTCTGGTGGTGAGAGGGAGCGGGGGGACTGGCTTGGTGTTTTGACTTCTGTTATGTCTTATGTTGTGTATGCGTATTTGTTGTACAGCAAGTTCTGTGTATTTGTATCCGGTTTAGGCTTACTAGTACACTGCTTGTTTCAGTTCTATGTTATGTTGTTACCAGATTGTTTACACCTTTCTAGTGTGTATTTGTGTGTTATCAGTTTTGTTAGCCTACTGTTCAATTCTGTTCTGTGTGTTGTTCTAGTTATTCTGGTTGTGGTAATGTTGTGTTCCATCTAAGGTACACCGTATTCTTGGTTTTGTGAATCCCTTTAGCGTAGTGCTACTGTACACATTCTTGGTGTACTGTCGTAATTCTAATTGTATGTGTTTCCCAGGTAACCAAATTCCTAGTGTATGTGGTATCCCAGGTAGGCTACTGTATTCACCTTCCTCTTGGTGTACCAGATCTAATGTTATGTTGTTCCCAGGTTACACCACATGATCAGTTGTATGTGTATCCCAGGTAGGCTGCTGTAACACCTTCCTTGGTGTACCAGATCTCTATGTATGTGTATCCCAGGTACAACCAATTCTAGTAGTATGTGTATCCCGCTAGGCTACTTCTGTAACACCTTCCTGTGTACCATATTCTAATGATGGTGTATCCCAGGTACACCAAATTCTAGTGGATGTGTTAGCCCAGGTAGGCTAACTGTAACACCTCCATCCTTGGTGTACCCAGATCTAATGTATGTGTATCACAGGTACACCAAACTTCTAGTGTATGTGTAGTTCCCAGGTAGGCTACTGTAACACCTTCCTTGTGTACCAGTCGCTAATGTATGTGTATCCCAGGTACACCAAATTCCTGTGTATGTTGTATCCAGGTAGGACTACTGTAACACCTTCCTTGGTGTACCAGGGACTCTAGTGTTTCCGTAACCACCAAATCAGTGATGGGTAGGTATACTGCACCTCGGTACAGTTAAGTGTTTCCCAGGTACACAAATTCTAGTGTATGTGGTATCCCAGTGTAGGCTACTGTAACTAAAACCTTCATTGGGTGTACACCAGATTCTAATGTATGTGATCCCGGGTAAACCAAATTCTAGGTTATGTGTAACCCAGGTAGGCTACCTGTAACCAGCATTCCTTGGTGTAACCAGACTTCTACGTATGTGATTTCCAGTAACCAAATTCTAGTGTATGTCGTATCCCAGGTAGGCTACTGTAACCACTCTTCCTTGGTGTACCAGACTCTAATGTATTGTGTATCCCAGGGTAACACAAATTCTAGTGTATGTGTATCACCAGTAGGCTACTGTAACAACCTTCCTTGGTTGTATCCAATATCTAAATGTATGTGTTGGCCCAGGTACACCAAATTCTAGTGTATGGTTATCCCAAGGTAGGCTAATGTAATCACCCTTCCTGGTGTACCAATTCTAAGATGTGTATCCCAGGTAACCAAATTTAGTGTTTGTTATCCAGGTTAGGACTAACGTAACACCTTCCTTGGGTTACCAGACTTCTAATGGGATCCCGGTCAACTGTCCTAGTAAAATTAGGTTGGTATCCCAGGTAGGCTACTGTACACACCTTCCTGGTGTGACCAAGACTTCCTAATGTATGTGGTTCCCAGGTACACCAAATTCAGATACTTGTATCCCCAGGTAGGCTACTGGTAACACCTTCCTTGTGTACACAGAATTCTAATGTATGTGGTATCCCAGGATACACCAAATTCTAGTTAGTGTATCCCAGTGGCTACTGTAACACCTTCCTTGGGTACCAGATTTCTAAGGTATGTGTATCCAAGACACCAATTCTAGTTATATGGTGTAATTCCCCAGGTAAGGCACGTACACACATTCCTTGGTTGTAACCAGACTCTAAGTATGTGTATCACAGGTCAACCAAATTCTATAGTGATGTGTATCCCAGGGTAGGACTAATTGTAACAACTTCCTTGTGTGACCAGATCGTTAATGTATGTGTGTCCCAGGGACCAACACCAATTCTAGTGTATGTGTATCCAGTAGGCTACTGTAAACACTCCTTGGTGTACCAGATTACTAATTATGTGTATCCCAGGTACACCAAATCTAGTGTATGTGTATCCAGGTAGCGACTGTAACACACACTTGCCTTGGTTGTACCAGATCTAATGTATTGTATCCGCTGACACCAAATTCTATTGTATGTGTTCCCAGGTAGGCTACTGTAAACACATTCCTTGGTGGTACAAGACTCTAATGTATGTGTATCCCGGTACACCAAAAGTCTAGTGTATGTGTTATCCCAGGTAGCACGTCAACCTTCCTTGGTGTACCAGATTCTAATGTATGTGTTCCCCCGGTAACACCAAATTCTGTGTATGTGTATCCCAGGGTAGGTACTTAACACTCCGTGGTGTACCAGATTCTATGTAGGTATCCCAGGTACACCAAATTCAGTGTAGTGGTATCCCAGGTAGGCTAATGTAACACCTTCGTTGGTGTTACGCAGATTCTAATGTGATGGTTCCCAGTACACCAATTCTAGTGACTGGTGTATCCCAGGTAGGCGTACTGTAACCACCTTCCTTGGTGTACCAGGAACTCTAATGTATGGTGTATCCCAGGTACACCAAATTCTGTGTATGGTTGTACCCAGGTAGGCTACTCGTCAACACCTTCCTTGGTGTACAGATTTCTAATGTATTGTATAGCCGAGGTACAACCAATTATAGTGTGGAGTGAATCCCGGTAGGCTCTGTACAACCTCCTTGGTGTTACCGATTCTAATGTATGTTATCCGAGGTACACCATTATTCTGTGTATTATCCAGGTAGGCCTACTGTAACACCTTTCCTTGGTGTGACCAGATTCTGAATGTATGTGTGTCCCAGGTACACCAAATTCTAGTGTATGTGTATCCCAGGTAGGCTCGGTAAACACTTCCTTTGGGTACCAGACTTTATGACCGGTAAATGTATGTTAAACTTCCTGGTGTACCAAGATCTCTAGTGTATGTTGAGCCCAGTTAGGCTCCTGAACACCATTCTTGGTGTACCAGCATTCTAATGTAGGTTATCCCCAGTAAAACACAATTAGTCAGTGTATGTGTATCCCAGGTAGGCTACTGTAACACCTCCTTGGTTTTTGTACCAGATTTCTAATGTATGTTTTCCCAGGTGTACAACCTAAATTCTAGGTTATGGCTTAATCCCAGTAGGCTCCTGTAACCCTTCACTTGTGTGTACCAGATCATGTAGTCCGGTACACCAATTCGTAGTATGTGTATACCCAGGAGGCTGACGTAAACACCTTCCTTGGTGTACAGACTCTAATGTTTAAATTGTCAGTACAATTATTACCCAGGAGGTACTGTAACACATCCGTTCGTTGTGTACCAGACTCTAGTATGTGATCCGGTGGGACGTACTTCGTACAATCTAGGTGATACCAGGACCCAATATTCTAGTGTAGGTGTATCCCAGGTAGGCTACTGTAACACCCTTCCTTTGTGTGACCAGAAGTTCATAGTATGTGTGTCCAGGTACACCAAATCTGAGGGATGTGTATCCCAGGTAAGGTGTCTGTTCACCCCTCTGGTTACCAGACTCTGAATGTAGTGGTGTATCCCCTACACAACTCGTGTATGAGCCGTAGCTACTGTAACACTTCCTTGGTTGTACAGACTTCTAATGTATGGTTATCCCAGGTCCACAAATTCTAGTGTATGTGTATCCAGGTAGGTACTGTAACACCTTCTTGGTGTACCAGGAATTCTATGTAGTGTAAAATCCCAGGTAACACCAAATTCTAGGTATGTGTATCAGGTAGGCTACCTGTACACCTTCCTGGTGTTAACCAGACTCTAATGTATGTGTGTCCCCAGTACACCCAATTTCTAGTGGACGTGTGTATCCCAGGGTAAGGCTACGTAACCCGTTCCTTGATTGTACACGACTCTAATGTATGTGTATCCCAGGTAACCAATTCTAGTGTATGTCCAGTAGGAGTACCCCTGACGATATGTGTGTATCCCATACAAAATCTGTATAACCAGGGCTACGTAACACATTTGTGCTACCAGATTCTAATGTATGTGGTTAATCCACAGGTACACACCAAATTCCTAGTGTATTGTATGTGTACTCCCAGGTAGGCTACTGTAACACCATTCCGGGCTGGTACCAGATCCTAATGTATGTGGTACCCAGGTAACAAAATTATAGTGATGGTATCCCAGGTAGTCTACTGTACACACCTTCCGTTTGGTGTGGTTTACCAGATTCTAATGTTATGTGTATCCCAGGAAACCAATTCTGTGTACATGGTATCCACGGTAGGCTACTGTAACACCTTCCTTGGTGTACCATCTGAGTTTGTATCCTCTAGCCCAATCTAGAGTTCGGTAGGATGTGTCACTAATATATTCATAACATCATTAATATGTGTTTGTTACATATTTGCTGTTGCTCAATTCCAGTAACATTGTGTATGTGTATACCCATGTAGGCTAGAACTTGGCTCCAACTGATTTCACTCAATGTCTTTCTGCTGGGTACTTTTTCTTATTCATCTTTCCTCCCCCCCACTCCAAGGTAACATTTTCCATTTAATTCTACGCTGTACTGTGTATTCCCACGGTAGGCCATTACTGTTAACGACCCCTCATCCTTGGTTCGTACCCCAGATTCTCTAAATTTGTATGGTGTATCAACAGGTAAACAAAATTCTGTGGTATGGTTCCAGGTAGGTACTGTAACACCTTCCTTGGTGTACAGATTCTTAATGTATGTGTATCCCAGTAACCAAAATCTAATGGTATGTGTTCATCCCAGGTAGGCTACTGTAACCCCTTCCCTTGGTGTACCAGATTCTAATGTATGTGTGTCCAGTAACCAAATTAGTTATGTGTATGTGTATCCAGGTTAGGCTACTTCAACACCTTAAAAATCCTTGTGGTACCAGAATTAATGTATGTGTATCCCCAGGAAATACTACCAATTGTTTGCCCTAGTGTATGTGTATCCAGGTAGGCTACGGTAACACCTTCCTTGGTTGTAAACCAGAGTCTAATGTATGTGTTCAATCAGGTACACCAAATTCTAGTTAGTGTGTTCCAGTAGGCTACTGTAACACCTTCATTGGTGTACCAGACTTCTAATGTTGTGTATCCAGGTAAACCAATTCTACGGTGTATGTGGATCCCAGGTAGGTACTGTACACCTTCCTTGGTGTACCACGATTCTAATGTATGTGTATCCCAGGTAACCAAATTCTAGTGTAGTGTGTATCCCAGTAGGCTACTGTAACACCCTTCCTTGGTTGACCGATTCTAATGTATGTGTGTCCACGGTAAACCAAATTCTAGGTATGTGTATCCCAGGTGGCTACTGTAACACCTTTCCTTGGTGTACCAGATTAATTGTGTACATGTAACCAATTTTGTGTGGTTTCCAGTTACGTAACACCTTCTTGTACAATTCAATGTAGTTGTTTCAGTCACTTCTGTTGTCCCAGGTAAGGCTATGTAACACCTTCCTTGGTGTACCAGGTTCTACTGTATGTGTTCCCAGGTACACAAATGCTAGTGATGTTTATCCCAGGTAGGCTACTGTAACAGTTCCTTGGTGTACCAGATCTAGTGTATGGTACCAGGTACACCAAATTCCTAGTGTATGGTATCCCAGGTAGGCTATGTAACACCCTACCTGTTGTGTACAAGATTCTAAGTTATGTGTATCCCGGTACACCAAATCTGTGTTGTGTTATCCCCGTAGCTCTGTAACACCCGTGACAATTTCCTGATGTGTATCTTCCGGTATCTTCATCCCTACACTCCCAATGTTCAAGGGCTACTGTCTACGTGCACCCCTTTCTCGAGTTGAAATGTGTTCACCCACTACTCCCTCTTAATCTTCAGTTTTCATTTGTATTTCCCGAAGCACCCGCTCCCCCCCCCCTCCACCCAATCCCCCATGTACCAAGTGTTTTTGATGTTTCCCAGGTAGCTACTGTAAACACCTTCCTTGGTGTACCAGATCTCTAAGTAGTGTATCCCAGGTACACCAAATTCTAGTGTATGTGTTCCCAGTAGGCTCTGACACCTTCCTTGGTGTACCAGACTCTAATATTAGGTGATAGCCCAGGTAACCAAATTCTAGTGTATGTGTACGCCAGGTAGGTACTTGTAACACACTTCCCTTGATGGTTACCAGACTCTAATGTATGGTTATCCCAGGTAAACCAAAATTTCTAGTGTATGTGTATCCCAGAGTAGGCTACTGTAACACTTCCTTGGTTAACCAGACTTCTAATGTATGTGGTATCCCAGGTAAAACCAAATTCTAGTGTATGTTTCCCAGGTAGGCTACTGTACACCTTCCTTGGTGTACAGATTCTAATATGTAGTTTGTCCCAGGTAAACAAATTCGAGTGTTGTGTTATCGCCAGGTTAGGCTACTGTAACACCTTCCTTGGGTGTACCAGATTCTCAATGGATGTGGTACCCAGGTAAACCAAATCTGTGGTCATGTGTTATCCCAGGTAGGCTACTGTATAACACCTTCCTTGGTGTACCAGACTTCTAATGTTGTGTATCCTAGGTAACACAAATTCTAGTGTAGTTGTATTCCCGGTAGGCTACTGTCACCTTCCTGGTGTACCAGATTCTAAGATGTTCCCTAGGTACACCAAATTCTAGTGTATGTGTATTCCCAGTAGGCTGACTGTAACACCTTTCCTTGGTGTGGTACCAGATCTAATGTATGTGTATCCCAGGTAAACCAATTCTAGTGGTATGTGTATCCCAGGTGGTACTGTAACAACCTTCCTTGGTGTACCCAGATTCTAATGTATGTGTAATCCAGGTAACCAAATTCTAGTGTAGTGATCCCAGGTATAGGCTACTGTAACACAACCTTCCTTGGTGTCACCAGATTTCGAAGTAGTGTATCCCAGGTAAACCAAATTTAGTGTATGTGTAATCCCAGGTAGGCTACTGTAAACCTTCCTTTGTGTAACAGATTTAATAGTTTGTATCCCAGGTACAGCACAATTTTAGTGTATGTGTATCCACAGGTTAGGCTCTGTCACACCTCCTTGGTGATACCAGATCTAATGTATGTGTAATCCAGGACACCCAATTCGTGTGTATGTGTATCCAGAGGCTACTGTAACACCTTCCTTGGTGATTACCAGATTACTCTAATTGTATGGGTATCCCAGGTAAACAAATTCTAGTGTTGTGTATCCCAGTAGGCAATTGTTAACACCTTCCTTGGTGTACCAGACTCTACATGTATGTGTATCCCAGGTAAACCAAATTCTAGTGTAGCTGGTATCAGGGGCTACTGTACCCTCCTTGGTGGTACGAGACTTCTAATTTTTTTTGTGGATGTGTACCCAGGTACAGCCAATTATTCTCAGTTAATGTGTAACCGGTAGCTACTGTAACACATCCCTTGGTGTACCAGTTCCTTAAGTAATGTGGTCTCCCAGGTACACCACATTCTAGTGGTATGTGTATCCCAGGTGGCTACCTGTACCCCTTCTTGGTGTACCGACTCTAATGTAGTTGTATCCCGGTACAACCAATTTAGTGTAGGTGTTATCCCCAGGTAGGCTACTGTAACCCTTCCTTGGTTGTACCCAGATCTAATGTAGTTGTATCCACCAGGTAACACAAAGTATCTGTGTATGTGTATCCCAGTAGGCTTACGGTAACACCTTCTTGGTGTACCAGCTCTAATGTATGTGTTATCCCAGGTACACCAAATTCTAGTGTATGTGTATCCCGGTAGGCTACGCTGTACACCCTTCCTTGTGTACCAGCCTAATGTATGTGTATACCCAGGTACACCAAATTCTAGTGTATTGTATCCAGTAGCGTACTGCTAAACCCTTCTTTACCTTGGTTGTACCAGACTCTAATGTAGTGTAATCCCAGGTACACAACATCTAGTGTTGTGTATCCCAGGTAGCGTTCACGTAACACCTTCCTGGTGGTACCATACTCTAAGATGTTACAGTCACCACTCTAGGATGTCCCAGGTGTACTACCCTTGGTACCCAAGTCCTATCGATGTGTATCCAGTTAACAATTCTGTCGATACCCAGGTAGGCTACTGTAACACCTTTCCTTGGTTTTGTACCAGACTCTAACTCTAGTATGTGTATCCCTAGGTACCACACAATTCTAGTGATATGTGTACCCAGGTGTAGGTTACTGTACCACCTTCCTTGGTGTTTGTACCATGACTCTAAGTATGTGTATCCAGGTTACACCAAATTATAGTGTATGTGTTATCCCAGGTAGGCAGACTGTGAACACCTTCCATTGGTGTACCAGGACTCTAATGTATGTGTATTCCCAGGTACACCAAATCTAGTGTAGTGTAATCCCAGTAGGCTACCTCTTTGTCCAACCCTTGATTACCTTGGTTGTAGACAGACTCTAAATGTATGTGTTACCCAGGTACAACCAAATTCTGTGTAGTTGTATCCCAGGTTAGGCTACTGTAACACTTCTTTTTGGTGTACCAGAAAAAAATGGTTTTGACCCCATTCAATTCGAGTCTGAACTTGCTCTTGGCTCATTTTGTTACGACTCCCTTTCACCAGTTCCCTGCTTCCAATTGCACCATCCCTCAAATGCAGCCTTCATAATGTAGGCAAGACAATAACTGATCAAGGTCAATTACCGTATATACTCGAGTATAACCGAGTTTTTCAGCGCTGAAAAAATCCCTGGACCTGAAACTCGGACTCGTTTATACTACGAGTCAACCGCCTACCGGGCATTCCGGCAGCCGCGCGTCTTTTTCTGCACCTGGCGCGCGGCCTGACGTCACTGCCCGGCCGCCAAGCCCGGCCGCCGGGCAGTGACTCAGCCGGTGCGCGGTACAGGAATGGGCACAGCGGCTGCATAATGCCGATACCTACCTGCCAAGGAAGCCCTTGATGGAGGAAGAAGACCCACAGGAGAAGAGCCCACAGGAGAGAGAGTCGTCCACACGGGAGAAGAGTTCCCACAGGGAAAGAGTCCCAGAGTCCCCAGGAGTCCACAAGAGAAAGAGCCACGGGAAGACCCACAGGACAAAAAACTGAACTGAGAGGGGAGGGAGGGCAATTCCAAGAGGTTTTGGGAACTACAACTCCCAGCAGTGCTTTATTAGCTGGGGTTGTAGTTTCCAAACATCGTGATGAATGCCAAGTTTCCAAACATCTTGAATGCCCACCCTCACTTCTCATTCAAGATGTTTGGGAACTACAACTCCCAGCATGCTTTATTAGCTGGGAGTTTATAGTTTCCCAAACATCTTGAATGCCAATGGTTTCTACCCTCGGTTTTAGATACGCGGTCAAACTTTTATTAGGATTTTTAGCTGAAATTGGTTACCTCGGTTTTTAATCTCTCGGGTCGGTTTATACTCGAGTTAGTATACGTACTCAACTATGACCACTTGGTCCACGTTTGCTACTGTTCAGAAGTATCACTCGTTAACTTCTACACAGACCTACAAACCTCCTTACCCTTGTCCATCCCTCTTTTTTTTTTTCCTTTTAGACTTAACAAGCCCAGGTCTGGTCAAGACCATCTCTCCTAACTCACCCATTCGCCTAACAGGGAGATTCAATAAAGAGTTTTAGTCGTTTAAACTGCTGCTAATTTACATGTTATGTAACATTAAAGCTATCAGCATTGTTGGTTGGGGCAAAATTATCACCATTTTGAACGATAAGAACTTTGATTGGATAACCCCCTAAGAGTGTTTGCATGACACATATTATTGGTATGTATATCATGGAATCTTTAATGTAATTGTAAGGTGCCATAGGAATCCTAAATACGTAATAGTAATAACAGAAATGTTTTGCCATTGGCCACGATGATTGTCCGATTGAACTAAGTTATAGAACTTGACATGTGGACTTCAGCAAGGAGAGTAGCTAGTGCTCCCCAGCAAAAACTTTAGACTGGGTGTTGAGTTACAATGTAAAAGTGGTTAGTCACACCATTGTGTAGTTGGCAATGTAACTTCCGCTCATTGTATCTGTCTATGACCATTAATTAAAACTTTCCATTATGAGTTTAGAAAGTTCCAAAGTAGATTCCATCTGGAGGAGGATAGGATTTGCTGTTCGCAATTGGGTCCCTGTTTTTTTTGCCCAATATGCAGGTTTTATAAATATGGCCCATGATGTTGTTTTTTTTTCCTTAAAATAGCTCTAGAAATCGTCCCGCGCCACGAATTAAGGGTTAAATTCCTCCACAGCTTTTTGGTTCACCCTTTTTTACTACTTCAAATCCCGCTTACAGTTGGAGTTTTAATTGAATTTGTTGGGGAGGTAGGTATAAAGGGGAGCATATTGGATTTAGAATCACTTAGACCTTACTTTTAACTGCGTCCATAATGTCAGGAGTCCCACGCTGGCCTTCGTACATCCACTGTGTGAACACTTAAAACTTGCATCGCAACTGCTTTGCTACCAGCCAGAAATTCCTCAGGGCTCTGTGTGACTTCACCATTTGACGATACATCCTGTGCCTGCATTGAACAGCCATCTGCTCACTGTGGGGAACAGGCAGCTGGGAAATTCCATTTTGGTCTCTGTGGGTCCTGTACCATTTGGAGGCTGGAAGTCCCCCAATGATACAGATTTGCAGACCTGAACTTTATTTAGGCTCGGCCCATCATTACACAGTGTTTTACGTTATTTTAAATTATGTTTTGTTATCGGGTCCCAGTAGTATCAGGCAGTGTTTACAATAATAAAATAGTATAGTATTTGAGGTTAAATAAAGACTTGACCCATCTAGTTCCCCCTACTCAGAATACCACATTCCCCTACCTAACTGGTTATATATACATATAATATAAAAAAAATCTCTTCTTGCCTCCCCAAGTGGCAATCGAAAATCCTGGAATAACTTTTTTTTTTATTTTTTATTAATTAATATTATTGTGGAGTTCTTAGAGCGCCAACATCTTCCATAGCGATTGACCATTACATGTAATACCTTCACATCAATCCCTGCCCCAAGACCTATCAGTATGTCTTTAATGATTTGTGGGGAAACCGAGTGCCCGAGGAAACCCCCGGCAAGCACGGGAGAACAATACAACTCCTTGCAGATGTGTCCAAGGTGGAGCGACTCAACTACAGCGCTGCAAGGAATCATGCTAACCACTGAGCCACCATGCTGCCCTCACGTCACTTTTATATATCAATACCAGTAGCATGTGAACATCCTTGTTTTCAGAAACCTCTCCATCTTCTTTTAAAACCTATTCCATTCAACTGAACCTCCATCAAGACATGAAGCCCTTTCCATTTCCAAATGGAGGAATCTAACAACCAAAGTTTTACAATTTATCGAATAATATATATATATAATATAAATTGATAGAAAATTAACACATAACCGGTATGTAAATAGATATCATATAAACTCCAATTCAATATATAGTAGCAGCATTCACTGCTGGTAATGCTGGTTGTGTCGGATGTTGTGACACCCATATTTAGTAACAAGAAAGGGCCAGTGAGAGAGCACATATAAGAATAAAGGAGGGGTACTATACTATACACTATACTGTACTGTACTATAACTATTCTATACTATTACTATACTATACTGAGCTATACTATAAAGTACTATACTGTACTAAACTATACTATACACTATACTGTACTATAACTATTCTATACTATTACTATACTAAACTGAGCTATACTATAATGTACTATACTGTACTATACTATACACTATACTGTACTGTGCTATCACTATACTATAACTATTCTATACTATTACTATACTATAACTATTCTATACTATTACTATACTATAACTATACTATGCAATTACTATTAGAGATGGGCGAACTTTCAAAAGTTCGGTCAGTTTTCGAACTTTCGAACTATATAGAAAGTTCGAAAGTTCAAAAACGGACCCATTAAAGTCAGTGGGAGTCAAATAGTTCGAAAAGTTCTAATGAAATACAATTAAAATATTAATGGTAACTTAATGTAAATGGCTGTGGGACCTGGGAAATGGTCTGGGGAACACGTTCCAATATCCAGGACATTCGAAAAATCAATTTTACACTCACTCGCGCTATTTTCAAGTTCGTTCGCACCTAGGTACCATGTACATTTTACTCGCAGATTCGATACTTGCGTATAGGCTTTAGTAGACACTTTACTCGTAGATTCGATGTTCACGCTTAGGTACCATGTACATTTTACTCGCAGATTCGATGCTTGCGTATAGGATTTAGTAGACACTTTACTCGTAGATTCGATGTTCGCGACTAGACACCATGGACATTTTACTCGCAGATTCGATGCTCACGTATAGGTTTTAATGGACACTTTACTCACGGATTCGATACTCGAACGGTCGAACAATCGATATTTAGCGAAAGTCCGAAAATATCGAAAATCCTCGTCCAGGATAGTTCGAGAAGTCCGAATTCGTTCGAAATCGAATAGTTCGGCTCGAACCCGGTTGGGTGTGGGCAGGGGTTACTTATCTTCCCCCAATAGGATTACACGCTAGGTGCAAATATGGCTGAGGATGGATTTGGATGGTGTGGGGGGGGGGGTACTGCACATGCTCCAGACATTGATGAGGAAAAGAAAACGGCGAGGATCAGAAGCCTCACAGACAGCTTGGAGTCTTCAGTTTCCTGGACTTTGAAAAGGAATATCTTGGGAACAATAAGGAGTAGAGATGTAAGGTAAGGTTTATTTTAAACTGCAGAGTGGGGTCAGTATGGGGTTAAATTACAGTTTTTGGGAGTGGGCATGCCCATTAACTATTCTATGCGATTACTATACTTTAACTATACTATGTGATTACTATACTATACTGTGCTATACTATACTGTACTATACTGTAACATTACTATACCCTTACTATGTAATTGCAATTACTGTACTATGTTGTGCTATATTATAATGTACTATACTGTAACATCACTATACTATAACTATAATATGCAATTACTATACATACAAATAATAGAATTCTAGTGCACAAACAATCTCCATAAGGTTGCTGCTTCAAAGAGCCTGCCATAAACCAATAACTATACTATGTTATTACCAAACTATCACTATACTATAACTATACTATGCTATTACTATACTATAACTATACTATACCAAACTATAACTATACTATGTTATTACCAAACTATCACTATACTATAACTAACATGACTAGATATAACATAAATATACAGTACCAAACTAAACTATACAGTTATACCAACGATCACTATACAGCATAATATGCTATTACTATTACTATAACTATACTATACCAAACTATAACTATACTATGTATATTACAAACTCACTATACTATAAACTATACTATTATTGCTATTACTATACTATACTATTACTATTACCAAACTATAACTATACTTGTTTCCAACTTACGATAGAACTATACTTGCTGCTATTACTAAACTTAAACTATACTATACCAACAACTATAACATACTATATTATTACCAAACTATCACTATACTATAACTATACTATGCTCTATACCTTATACTATAAAACTATACTATACCACATAACATACTAAACTATACATATTATTACCCAAATATAACTATACATATACTTACTATTGTACTATACTTAACTATACTATACAAAATATAACTATACTATTGTTATTACCAAACTATCACTATCTATAACTATACTATGCTATACGATACATACTAAACTATACTATACCCAAACTAAACTATACTTGTTATTACCAAACTATCACTATACTATAACTTATACTATGCTTTACTATACTATAAAACTATTACTATACCAACTAACTATTACTATGCGAGTTACATACTGTACCAAACTATAACTATACTATGCGATTACTAACTGTACCAAACTATAACTAGATATGCGATTACTATATGTACCAAACTATAACTATACTATTTATACCAAACTATCACTATACTATGCAATTACTATTACTGTACCCAAACTATAACTATTACTTCTTGGATTACTATACTGTACCAAACTATAATATACTATGTTATTACCAAACTATCACTATACTAGATAACTATAATGCTATTACATTACTATAACTATACTATGCAATTACTATACCAAACTACATATACTATGCGAATACTATACTGTACCAAACTATAACTATACTATGCGCATTACTATACGTACCAAACTATAAACTATACTATGCGATACTATACTTACCAAACTATAACTATTACTAGTGTATTACCAAACTATCACCATTACTATGCGATTACTATACTGTACCAAAACTATAACTATACTATGGCGATTACTATTAATGTACAAAACTAAACTATAATATGTTATTACCCAAACTATCACTATACTATGCGATTTACTATATGTACCAAACTTATTACATATGTTATTACCAAACTATCACTATACTATAACTATTACTATGCTATTCTATACTATAACTATACTATCCAATTACTATACCAACTATAACTCTACTATGCGATTACTATTTTACGCCTACCAAACTTTATATAACTATACTATGCGATTACTATACTGTACCAAACTATAACTATACTATGTTATACCAAACTTCACTTACTATGATACTATTACTGTACCAAATATCAACTAACTATGCGATTATATACTGACCAAACTATCCTATACAGTTATACCAAATAGCACACATAACTATTACTATGCTATTACTACTATAACTATACTATGCAATTACTATACCAAACTATAAACTATACTATGCGATTACTATACTGTACCAAAATATAACTATACTATGGCGATTACTATACTGTACCAAACTATAACTATACTATGTTATACCCAAACTATCACATACATAACTATACTATGCTATTATATACTATAACTATACTATGCAATACTACTACCAAATATAACTATACTATGCGATTACTATACTGTACCAAATATAACTATAAGCTATGCGATTACTATCGTACAAACTATAACTATACTATGTTATTACCAAACTATCACTATACTATAACTATACTATGCATTACTATACTATAACTATACTATACCAAACTAACTATACTATGCGATTACTATACTGTACCAAACTATAACTATACTATGCGATTACTATACTGTACCAAACTATAACTATACTATGTTATTACCACCCAAACAACTTCACTGAGTTACTAAATTACTATGCTATGTCACCTATAACATCATTATACAAAATAATTATACTATGCATATTACTATACCAAACTATAACTATAATGTCTTACGAACTACAAACATATTACTGTATAAAATACTATCATATACTATAACGAACATGCGGTACTAATAAACCACACGATACTAAAACAAAACTATGACTATGCGATTACTTATACTGTACAAAACGTATAACTATACTATGCGATTAACTATACTGTACCAAAAACTATTAAACTTATAACATGCGATTTACTTACTGTACCAAAACTAACATACATGTTATTACCAACAACTCACTATACATGCAAATACTTATACTGCTACCAAACTATAACCTATACTATGCGATGTAACTTATACTTGTAACCAAACTATAACTATACGATGATTACCAACACTTCACTCTACTATAACTTATACTATGCTATTACTATACTATAAAACTATACTATGCAAGTTATACCAAACGATTAACTATTACTATGGCGATTACTATACTGTCCAAACATAACTATACTATGCGATTACTATACGGACCAAAAACATAAATATACTATGCGATTACTATACTGTACCCAAACTATAACTATAACTATGTATTACCAAACTATCCATATTACTATGCGATACTTATACTGTACCAAACTATAACTATAATATCGAGTACTATACTGTACCAAACTTATAACTGATACTAGGTGTTTTACCAAACTATGACATTAGACTAGGCGATTACTATACGTGTACCAAACTATATAGTAGTACTATGTTTACCAAAGATCACTATACTATAACTATACATCGATTTCTATACTATAATAAACTATATATAGCAATTACTTATACCAAACTATAACTTATACTAGTAGCGATTACTATACTGCTACCCAAATATAACTTACTATGCGATTACTAGTAGTACCAAAACTAAACTATACTATGTTATTACCAAACTATCACTAACTATGCAATTAGTTATACTGATACCAAACTAAAACTATACTATGCGTATTACGATAACTGTACCAAAACTATAAACTATCTATATGTTATTACCAAAACTATCACTATATATACACTATAACGATGCTATTACTAATACTATAACTATACTATGCAATTACTCAATAACACAAGATACATACTGTACTCAGCGATAACTATACATGCCAAACAGACTATACTATGGACTGTACCATAACAAACTATAATATACTATGTTTATTACAAACATCACTATACGAATACTATACTTATGTATTACTGATACATAAACTATACTTGCAATTACTATTACCAAACTATAAAATAGTAACTATGCGAGTTACTATACTGTACCAAAATAGAACTACTATGCGATTACTATACTGTACAAATATAACTATACTATGTTATTAACAAAAACTAGTTCACTATACTATAACTATTACTAGGCTATTACTATACTATAACTATACTATGCAATTACTATACCAAACTATAAACTTATACATGCGATTACATGACTGTTACCAAAATATAACTATACTATGCGATTACTATACTGTACAAACTATAACTATACTATGTGATACCAACTATACATACTATAACTATACTATGTATTACATATACTAAACTATACTAGCATTACTATACCAAACTATAACTATACTATCGATCGATACTGTACCAACTATAACTATATATGCGATTAATATACGTACCAAACTATAACTATACTATGCGATTACTATATGTGACAAACTATAACATTACTATGTTATTACCAAACTATCACTATTACTACGCGATTACTTATACGTAACCAACTATAACATTACTATGCGATTACAAACTATCACATACTATAAACTATACTATGTTATTACCAAACACACTATACTAGTGATTACTATACTGCAACACCAACTATAACTATATATGCGATTACATTACGTACCAAAACTAAACTATACTATGTTATACCAATACTTAGACTATAACCATACTAACTATGCTATTTTATATACTATAACTATACTTATGCAATTACTATACCAAACTATAACTATACTATGCGATTACTATACTGTACTGTAATGTACAATACTATCACTAAAACTATACTATACTATGCTATTACTATACTATAATATAATGTACTATACTGTACTATCACTATACTATAACTATACTATGCTATTACTATACTTTAATATGCTGTACTATACTATATTATACTATACTATCACTATACTATTCTATTACTATACTATACTATATAATGTGCTATACTATAAACCAAAGTCATGTGTGAATTATTTCCCAGCACATTGGCTTGCCCTTTTTCTACATAAATTCAAACCTGTTTAATAGAACTTAAAAAGACAATTATACCTCCTAAACCCTCCCCCTTCCCCTCCCTCAATAGTGCCCAGGGTGAGGACTTAAAATGCTAGGTCTTAGCTCCTAGGTTCCATGTAGATGTCTCATACTGGGCTGTCAAAGTCCGGCTAGTAGTGCCAGTGTATCCCCGCCCCCTCCCACAGTCCAGGACTGTTACCAGACTGAGCAATGGGAGGAAGCAATCCTTGCAGAGCATGTCTTCTTATTGGCTAAAGGAAGGGCATACAAGTAATGGAGTATTTTTAAGAGAGATGTTTTGTTGCCATAACAGAGGTGAGACATACATCTTAATTCATTTAAAAGACTGGACTTGATGGACCATCTATTTTCTTCGGTTTTCCAGGACTTTTAAAAAAGTGATGTTATCATTTTCTAATTTCTATTTGGACAATTCAAAATGTCAACATCCCTGAAATTGTAGGAGAAACACCCTATAACGTCTATCTGAACTCCAGGTCATTTTTTTGATGGAGCCTCAAGGGCTTTGTAGAAGGAGACACTTGATTGCTGGAGATTCAGCCTTCGAGCAAATGTCAAAGTTAATCAACATACCTGGTCAACACACTCCGTTCACTCATATTGTTTCATTTTCATCTGAACTATGTGGGAGTCACAGTGACAAGATGAGTGTGTAAGTTGTTTTGGCCCCAAGACTTGACATTTAAACTTCAAACACGGAAAGATGTGGCACAAAACATGGAGATTTTGTTTTCTTTTTACCGCAAGGGAAACTCTGAATAAATGATTGTGCCATCTATTAATAAACAAGAAGTGGATATATACAGCTAGAGTTGTCTCTTCCATAAATGTAAAATCAGACTGATCTGTTTGTCCCATCACACCAGGATAGTTACCGCTCTATAGTAAGAGCAAACAAGGTCACCAGCAATTCATTCAGTATCAAACTTCCTGGTTCTTCCGCATTGCAGGATCATGGTTGGGTAAGATGCACAATATTTCTTACTACATG
This sequence comes from Hymenochirus boettgeri, assembly GCA_019447015.1. NCBI lineage: Eukaryota > Metazoa > Chordata > Amphibia > Anura > Pipidae > Hymenochirus > Hymenochirus boettgeri. Next base: position 340,593,897 of record CM033470.1, read on the forward strand.
GGCCCATTAGTCTATACAGGCAGTCCCTGGACTTACATACAACTGCACCACCTTGCGCTGTAACAGAAGCTGCTGTTGAAAACTGAATAACCGCAAAGCACCACAATCCATTTTTTAAAATGCTGCAAACATCTGTCTAAGTTGCATTTAATGGGTACATGTAACCTGCTCCAACTTACATACAAATTCTACTTAACAGCAAACCTACCTGGTTCATAACCCAGGAACTGCCTGTACTGCAAAAATTCTAGTGTATGTGTATCCCAGGTAGGCTACTGTAACACCTTCCTTGGTGTACCAGATTCTAATGTATGTGTATCCCAGGTACACCAAATTCTAGTGTATGTGTATCCCAGGTAGGCTACTGTAACACCTTCCTTGGTGTACCAGATTCTAATGTATGTGTGTCCCAGGTTCACCAAATTCTAGTGTATGTGTATCCCAGGTAGGCTACTGTAACACCTTCCTTGGTGTACCAGATTCTAATGTATGTGTATCCTAGGTACACCAAATTCTAGTGTATGTGTATCCCAGGTAGGCTACTGTAACACCTTCCTTGGTGTACCAGATTCTAATGTATGTGTATCCCAGGTACACCAAATTCTAGTGTATGTGTATCCCAGGTAGGCTACTGTAACACCTTCCTTGGTGTACCAGACTCTAATGTATGTGTATCCCAGGTACACCAAATTCTAGTGTATGTGTATCCCAGGTAGGCTACTGTAACACCTTCCTTGGTGTACCAGATTCTAATGTATGTGTATCCCAGGTAAACCAAATTCTAGTGTATGTGTATCCCAGGTAGGCTACTGTAACACCTTCCTTGGTGTACCAGATTCTAATGTATGTGTATCCCAGGTACACCTAATTCTAGTGTATGTGTATCCCTGTAAGAATAATATATCCTACACTGGTCCAACCATTATTTGATGCCTAGTTCTTAGAACACTGAAAAAGCCTCACAGCTGCGGGAAATAGAATTCACACACACACAGGGCATGTACTGAAAACTATCTCAGTTTATTTGGGTCATACATTGGCATATATGAAACAAAGGAAAAACCTTGCATGACGAAAAGGGGCTTTACCAGACTTTATGTCTGTAAATAATATAATAAAACATGTCTTGGAATGCGAGAATAGAGACAAGTTGACATAGGAGGCAGAAGACCTTGAGATAACGTATTATCTATGGCCATGAGAAACAGCTTGGGCTAGGTACAGCTTGGTACATTTTGAGAAAAACAGACTAAGTAATATGTGCACAAAATGGAGTCGAAAACAAAATGGCTGCTATTAGGCTAAGTGATTATACAGAATATATAAAAACCTAACAATATCTGTTAATAGTTTAATTCATCCAGGTCATGGTATATCTGTAATATTCATTCCATCCAGGTCATGGTAGATCTGTAATATTCATTCATCTAGTAATGGTAATCGGAATATTCATCCATCCGGTCATGGTATATCTGTAATATTATTCATCCAGGTCATGACAGCCTTTATCTGTAATATTCATCCATCCAGGTCACGGTATATCTGTAATATTCATTCATCAGGTCACGGTTATTTATCTGTAATATCATCCATCAAGGTCATGCATATCTTGTAATATCATTCATCCAGGTACACTGTATATCTGTAATATCATTCATCCAGGTTCACGGTATATCTGTAATATTCATCATCCAGGTCATGGTTTATATCTGTAATATTCATTCATCCAGGTCATGGTATATCTGTAATAGTCATTCATCCAGGGTCATGGTATATCTGTAATATTCATCAATCAAGGTCTGTATATCTGTAATATTCATCCATACAGGGTCATGGTATATCTGTAATGTCATCCATCCAGGCACGTATATCTGTAATATTCATCCTCCAGGTCACGGTATATCTGTAATATTCATTCATGTCCAGGGTCATGGTATATCTGTAAATATTCATTCATCAAGGCATGGTATATCTGTAATATTATTCATCCAGGTCATGGTAATCTGTAAGATTCATTCATCCAGGTCATGGGATATCGGATAATATTATAATCCAGGTCAGGTATATCTGTATATTCTTCCATCCAGGTCATGGTATATCTGTAAGTTCATCCATCCGGTCATGGTATATCTGTTAATGTTCATCCATCCAGGTCATGTAATATCTGTAATATTCATCATCCAGGTCACGGTATTCTGTAATATTCATTCATCCAGGTCATGGTATATCTGTAATTTTCATCCATCCAGGTCACGGTATATCTGTAATATTCATTCATCCAGGTCATTGGATATCTGAATATTTTCATTCATCCAGGTCATGGATATCGTAATATTCATCATCAAAGTCATGGTATATCTGTAATATTCATTCATCCAGGTCATGGTATATCTGAATATTCATTCATCCAAGTCATGGTATATCGTTGTATTCAATTAGATCAACTGGACTTGAAGTTTAGTCTTGAAGACGTTTCACTAGTCATCCGACTGGCTTTCTCAATTTAGAATGACTTGTACAAGAATCTGGTGTTACCTGGAAAGCCAATAGCATATCACAGCCAAGGTTAAGGGTGTGATTAGATAGCTGGATAAGAGGGGTGGTGTTATAGTAACGCCCCAGAGTAAGGTGTCAAAACAGCATTGTATTATACCATTGTAATGGGTGAGAAAGTTGTAACAGGACCCTGACCATCCAGAAATGGAAGTCCTGATAAGGGCTTGAATTTTGCCCATCTCTCCTAAAGCCATCCCTGTTGTGAAATTATAGCAGCCACAGAAGCCTCAATCACAATAATAAGGTTACCACATAGTGAGGCCAGAACAACTTCACCTTAAGGTATCTGCAGCCTTAGCCCAGTGCTAAAAAACTCAATTAACCTGACCACCACAGGAACGAACATCCCTCAAGAAAGTTCCAGTATCACCATTCACCTGCAGACAGGAAGATGCACAGTGGGTATGTCTCAACACTCAGACTACCATTATAAGTTGACATTGCTCTGGCCAATATAACAACACATATGAGGCTTTTAACAAGGGATTCCCACCAGCCTTTACAAGAAAAAAGGTCCTAGATTACTACCACAGCTTCAAAATGATAAAGCCATTGATCGAGCAAGTTCACGTCTCTACCCTGGTGAGGCACATCCATGGCATATATGACTCGCCAAAGATAATAGGAAGGGGCACACTAAGACCTATAGTCAGCAGGGCATCAACTCTGTAACATACAAGGGTGGCAAAAAAATCTAGCTAACATCTGTAGGCCATTGGTGGGAAGTTCTAAGCTCAATCCAGAAACTCACAGGATGCACTAACAAGATTGAAGATTTAGTACTCGGTGCCGAAGAAGAGAACTATGGTTGTCCTATGATTGACATCTCTCTTCACCTGTATAACCCACCCAAGGAGCTGTTGACATGCTGAGAGAGAAAGAAAAACGGCTAGGCAAAAGAAGCCACGTCTAACAGCAGAACTGATCTCAACCCAAAAGGTGTGTTCCTTACGGGACTTGTGCCCTGAATACCACCTACCAGTTATAAGGGTATAAGGTTGGACTAGATGGACATCATTGTCTTTATACAAACCTCCAATACTATTTACTATGCAACTGTTAGGACAGGTATTATAGGTAGGGTATAAAGTTAGACACATGGACGATGTCTTTATATAACTCAATACTATTGTACTAGTAACTGTTTATACAGACATTAGGGTTATTGGGTATAAAAAGTTGGAATAGAGCGACATATGTCGTATATAGCCTGCAATACTGTTACTGTGTAACTGTTAGAAGGACATTTGGGCTTAGGGTATAAGGTTGGAATAGAGTATGTTGTATATCTTTATTTAACCTCCAATACTATGTCTATGTAACTGTTATACAGACATAGGGTAGGGATAAAAGGTTGAACTAGGATGGATGTTGTATGTCTATAGTCAACCTCCAATCTATGTTACTAGGTAACTGTTATACAGACATATGGGTAGGGTATAAAGTTGGACTAGATGGATGTATGTTTTATACAGCTTCCAATACTAGTTTACTAGGTAATGTTAGGACAGCATTATGGGTAGGGTATATAAAGGTTTGGACCTAGATGATGTTGTCTTTATAACCTCCAATACTATGTTACTATGTAACTGTTATACAGACATTATGGGAGGGTAGAAAGATAGATTGGACTAGCTAAGATGGACATATGTCTGTTATAACCTCCAATACCTATGTTACTATGCAACTGTTATAAAGACATGGGTAGGTATAAAGGTTGGACTAATGGACGATGTCTTTATTACAACTCCACTAATATATTACTGTTGTAATGTTAGACAACATTATGAGTTAGGGTATAAAGGTCGGACTAGATGGTATGGAGGTGTTATATAAACTCCAATACTATGTTACTATGTACTGTTAGACAGACAGGATGGGTAGGGAAAAGTGGGATTGGATTATAGATGGACGTATTATCTTGATACAACCTCCAATACTATTTTCTATGTAAATGTTAGACAGAACATTATGGGTAGGAGAAAAGGTTGGACTTGATGGACGTATGTCTTTCTACAACCTCCAATACTATTGTACTCTGTAACTGTTAGACAGATATTAGGTGTAGGGTATAAAATGTTGGATGAGATGGACGTATATTTGATACAACATCCAATTAATATGTTACTAGTGTAATGTTAGACAGACATTATGGGTCGGGTATAAAGGTGGACTTGAGGACGTATGTCTTTATTACAAACCCCAATACTATTTTTTACTATGTAAGTGTTGACTTAGAAAACAACCTATGTAGATGTAACCTTGTTATACAGACATTAGGGTAGGTATAAGTTGGAAGATGGACGTATGTCTTTATACAACCTCAAACTATCGTTGACTATGTAAATGTATACAGACATATGGGTAGGGTATAAAGGTTGGACTAGACGGACGGAGGTCTTATACAACCTCCAAGACATGTTACTAATGTAATGTATTACAGACATTAGTGGGAGGGTATAAGGTTGGACTAGATGGAACGATGTCTTTATACAACCTCCAATACTATGTTACTATGAACTGCTATACAGACATATGGGTAGGTAGGGTTATAAAGGTTTGACTAGATGGACGTATGTCTTTATACAACCCAAACTATTTACTATGTAACGGTTAGACAAGACATTATGGGTAGGGTATTAAAGTGGACTCGATTGGACCGTATGTCTGATACAACCTCCAATACTATCACTATGTAACTGTTGATACAGACATTATGGGTAGGGTATAAGGTTTGGACTAGATGGAACGTATGTACTTTTATACACCTCCAATTACTATGTACTATGTAACTGTTTAATAACAGGACATTATGGGTAGGGTGATTAAAGGGATTGGACTAGATGGACGTTATGTCTTTATACAACCTCCAATACTATTTACTATGTACTGTTAGACAGACATTATGGGTCGGGTATCAAGTTGGACTAGCATGACGTAGTTCTTAGACAACCTCCAATACTATGGTCACTATGTAACTGTCTATACAGACATTATGGGTAGGGTATTAACGTTGGATTTAGATGGATGTAGGTTTTATACAACCTCCAAAAAACAATTTTTAAAACTATGGTACTAGGTAAACTGTTAGAACAATACCTATGTTTACTATGTAACTGTCGACAATACTATGTTATCAGTATGTAACTGTAGACAACACTATGTTACTATGTAACTGTTAGACATCTATGTTACATGTAAGTGTTAGACAAACTAGTTACTATGTAAACTGTTAGACAATACTATGGTACTATGTAGTGTTAGACAATACATGTTGAATAGTGAACTCGTTAGACAATACATGTTACTATGTAACTGTTAGACCATACTATTGTGAATGTAAGTGTTAGACAATACTATGTTATATTTGTAAGTGTTAGACAATACTCTGTACTCTGTAAGTGTTTTAGACAATACTATGTTCTATGTAAGTGTTAGACAATACCTGTTTACTATGTAACTGTTAGGGACAATAATATGTTACTATGTAACTGTTAGACAATACATCTGTTATATGTAAAATGTTTATGACAAACTAATGGACTATGTAGAGTGTTAGACAAACTATGTTACCTAGTAGGTTAGACAATACTATGTTACTATTGTAAGTGGTTAGACAATTACTATGTTACTATGTAAGGTTAGACAATTACTATGGTTTACTATGTAAGTGTTAGACAATACTATGTTACTATGTAAACGGTTAGACAATTACTATGTACTAGTAAGTGGTTAGGACAATACTATGTTACTATGTAACTGTTGACAATACAGGTTACTATGTAAGGTTAGACAATACTATGTTACTATGTTAACTGTGCGATATTATTGAGGTACTAGGCATTTAAATAATTAATAAACTATTGATGGGGCTATCAGAATGGTTCCACTGGGCAAGGTAATATACTTTAAGGACATCAAGCCCATATTTGTGAAAAGGCCTGGGAGGCTCTTTGGAGTATTCTTTTAAACCATTTTTAAAAGCAGAAAATTAGAGCAATTTAAGTGTCAAGAAAAGTTTCTAACAATTTAGTAAATGTGGTTATGATGGAAACAACTAATTGACTCTCTTGGGCTTTCTGTGTCGTTCTTCTCAAATCGCTTTTTATTCATTTTTCTGGACAGACCTCTGTCTACAAAGTGATTCATTAAAGTTTCTAGATTAAAAAACTTCAGGGAAAATGATTCAGTGTAGTTCTAACATGCATTTAAATGGACGTATATGAGAACCGAGAGGATGGGTCTATTCTTTCTAAAAATAAACAAGAAAGTCTCTGGTATTTTCATCTGTAAGAAAACAAGTGAATTAAAGAGACATTACAACTTAGTCCTCTTTTATCAACATTTCTATCTTTTTATGGAATTCTTCTAAATTGGTTTGCCCTCCGTGCTCAGTCATACCTTTGGCAAGGTGTCCAAGGTGGGGCGGATCCTATTAAAACTCCACCCAGAACTGCTGGATTAACCACCACACCACCCAGATGTCTATCTAGTCCACAACATGGAACCTCTGTATCACCATAAGGCAAAATTGAGTATTTCCCCACAAAATCCTGCTTTTGTCAAGAAAAAAAGGAAAGGAATACACTTTAGAACAGGATAAAACAATTAAATAGTAGATAATCCATTAACATGTCCTGCATAATTTGTTAGTTTTCCTACTTTGGTGCCCACATTCAAATTGGAATCAGGTCTGGTTCTATTCACAAGGTATCAATCTGTCTCACTTAGAAAGGAAATCTTTATTCCATTCTGCTCACTACTCCTCCTTATTCTACTAAGCTTCCTTCTCTTTAAATTTCTGACATCCTTACTCCTCCTCATTCCTACTAAAGCTTCCTTCTTCTTCACCATGCTGCTCCTTACTCCTCTCATTTCTACTAAGCCTTCCTCTTCTGCAATTCTGCTCCTACTCCTCCTTATTCTTCTATGCTTCCTTCTTCTTCAATTCTGCTCCTTACTCCTCCTCATTCTACTAAGCTTCCTTCTTCTTCAATTCTGCTCCTTACTCCTCCTCATTCTACTAAGCTTCCTTCTTCTTCAATTCTGCTCCTTACTCCTCCTCATTCTATAACGCTTCTTCTCTTCAATTCGCTCCTTACTCCTCTCGCATTCTATAAGCGTCCGTCTATTCAATTCTGCTCCCTAAAAACTTTTTTTCCCTATTGTTCCGCCATGATATATGTTCCTGATGATATGATCGATCATATGTATTGAACCGGATGTTGTGATTTACGTTTGAAAATAAAATGAGGTTTGGTTCCCTGCCAAGTTGATGCCCCATTCATTCTTTTTGTTATTACCTGTTGAACCACAAGTGCGGCTGATGCTGAGGGCCATGAGCGTATGAGCAGCTGTTGAAGGGGGATTGGCTCTGGGTTTCACTTCTGGCTCCCTCCTCCTCCTCCTTCTATTCAGATTCTCTTTCCTCCTTATTCTATTTAACTTCTTCCTCCTTATTCTGTTCAGCTTCCTCCTCATTTTATTTCGATTCTCCTTCCTCTTCATTATATTCAGCTTCTCCTTCCTCCTCATTATATTCAAATTCCCCTTCCTCTTCATTATATTTAGATTCTCCTTCCTCCTTATTCTATTTAATTTCTTCCTCCTTATTCTGTTCAGCTTCTCCCTTCTCCTCATTCTATTCAGATTCTCCTTCCTCCTCATTATATCCAGCTTCTCCTTTCTCCTTATTCTATTTAACTTCTTCCTCCTCATTCTATTTAGATTCTCCTTCCTCCTCATTCTATTCAGATTCTCCTTCCTCCTCATTATATTTAGATTATCTTTCCTCCTTATTCTATTTAACTTCTTCCTCCACATTCTGTTCAGCTTCTCCTCCCTCCTCATTATATTCAGCTTCTCCTTCCTCCTCATTCTATTCAGATTCTCCTTCCTCCTCATTATATTTACATTCTCCTTTCTCCTTATTCTATTTAACTTCTTTCCGTATTCTGTTCAGCTTCTCGTCCTCCTCATTCTCCTGATTCTATTCTGAATCCCTACTGCGCCTTTTTCTATTCTGCTCCCTACTCCTCCTTATTCTATTCTGCTCCCTACTCCTACTATTCTATTCATGCTCACTACTCCTCCTTATTCTATTTGCTCCCTACTCCTCTTTATCTTATTATGCTCCCTATCCCTCCTTATTATATTTCTGCTCCATACTCCTCTTATTCTATTCTGCTCCCTACACTCTTATTCTATTCTGCTCCCTACTGCCCTCCTATTTATATTCTCCTTATCTATTTCCTTGCTCCCTACTCTCCATTTATTCTATCTGCCTCCCTACTCCTTATTCTATTCTGCTCCCGACTCCTCCTTGTTCTATTCTGCTCCATAATCCTCCTTATTCTATTCTGCTCCCTACTCCTCCTTATTCTATTCTGCTCCCTACTCCTCCTTATTCTATTCTGCTCCCTACTCTCCTTATTTATTTGCGCCCTTATGCCCTATTCTATTCTGCCTCCTACTCCTCCTTATTCTATTCTGCTCCCTATCCCCTTATTCTATTCGCTCCCTACTGATCCTATTCTATTCTGCTCCCTACTACTCTTATTCTATTGCTCCCTACTCCCCTTATTCTATTATGCTCCCTACTCCTCCTTATTCTATTTGCTTCTCCTTCCTCCTTTTCTTTCATTTTGTTGTTGTTTCACTACATTCCTCGTACTCCAGCACATACACAGTCGATACTATGCCATGGCGGTGTATAGTACAAAGGGCTGTTTGGACATTCCTCACAAACCCTTTCCTTCCACACACAGATCCGAATGATGAGTAGTGATGTCATTGACATAAATACCATTGTGTTGACCGGCGATTTCTCTAGTCATTTTCACGTATTCATAATGTTGTGATTTGTGAGTTGAGAGAATCTGTTTCGTTTTATGGATTGTGTTGAGACTGGAAAACTGTGACATTCACATCATACGCTGGGATGTTAAGAACCAGGGACAGGTCTGGCGGTGGGTAACTCTACAGGGTATCACGCACAGCTGTCAGGGATGGGGCTCCTACACCGACAAACCACCGTATCTAGATGACTTTACCAAATATATTCATCCCCTGTAATAGTTTTGGCTTGATCCTTTGTGCGGATTCCTTTCTTTGCAGTATCTGTATTGGTATAATGTGCAGTGCGGGCATACCCTCCGACTGCTTCGAAAAACTACAAATATATATATGCTCTTTTATTCTATTACCAGTGGGGGGTGTGTGTCTGGGTGTGCTGCGGGGGGTATTAAACCTTTTATGAATGAGTCTGTGAGAGGAGAAGATAAAATGTTATCCTTTTCCTCCCTTTAAGATCAGCAATGTAGGGACACATTGGCGCAGTAGGCGGATTATTGAGTAGCGAACAGTTTTGTATGGACTGCTGTTGTTGCAGAAATAGATCTTCTTATGGACTCAGAAAATGAAATTGAGTGCTTCATAAAGCAGGACCCACTATTTCTCCAAATATTGCATGAGCACCGTTTTATCCAGTGTATGTCCAGACCTGCTGTAGTTGTTGTACAGGAATTTTAGAACCTCGGGGGGGGGCAACATTTTTAACAGTGCACGGTTTCGCTTTTTAGCAATTATGCACCTCTAAACAATTGTATGGCGTTCATGTAATATCGCTAGCGTCAATCCATAATATCGATGGTAAACAACAGAACCGCGATCGTAGATTTTTGATAACCCATAAAATACCATTGTGGTGTTTTACTATACCCCTAGAGGAACACCCCTCTTCTTTAGAGAAATGATGTCTTATGTTTCAAAATGTATATGTGGGTCAGTAATGCCAGCAATGCACAGAATGTTCCTGTGATATTGTTCTTACAGCTGCTCGTAAATCGTTTTTTATTCGATTTTTGATCCTTTAAAAATGAATGGGCCATGGTGTGCGGGTGCATTGGTCGCGTTATGTTTGGCATTTTAGATAGATTTGAAGATGAATATGACTCAATTGATTATCTCATATCGGCCAACGTATGGCTGGTACAGACGTTTATATTGTCCTTCTTGTAACCATTCCTCTTGAATTGTCGTTATGGTTCTCAGCTTAAGACCCTTCAATTACACTTTAAATTACACACTGCTACATCAGGGGGGCTTACGCTAGGGGGGGGCATGTTCTGCGGGGAGTGGTACAGAACGTTTTTGGGATTATGTATAGGACAATGACAGCTGCCCAGGATAGGACAACAATAAACAAGCTAATAATGCTGGTTTAATTAGTCTTACTGGAATTAAACATACAGTCTGATATTTCCCTTCAGGCAATGAGCGTTGGTGCTGAATTTCCGTCCTGTTAAAGTTTAGGTGATTCTTTTACAAAAAAAATGAACTATTTTCACATAGTAATTGGTGGTATTGTGATTAATGGCGAGGGGTCGTTATCAACAGATTAAAAATGTCCAAATCCACAAGAAAACTGATTAATGATCCAGCCCAGTTACAGGGGACAAAATCCAAAGTGGAAAATATATTACCAATACTATTTACGTATGCATAACTATACGTATAACTATATGAGTGATTACCTATACTATACTGAGCTATACTATAATGACTATATGTATATCACTATACTATACTATACCTATACTGTACTGTACTATACTATTCTATAACTATTACTAACATACTGAGCTATACTATAATGATACTATACTATACTTACTATAACTATTACTATACACTATATTTACTGTACTTATAACTATCTATACTATTACTATACTCATTACTGAGCATTACTATAATTGTTACTATAAGTACGTATTAGTATACCTTATGGACTGTACTATAATATTCTATACTATACTATACTATATGAGCATAATAGAATGTTACTATACTAGTACTATACACTATAATTACTGTACGTAACTATTCTTATACCTATTCTCTACTATACTGAGTATACTATAATGTACTATACTGTAATATACTCTTTGTACTATACACTTATGTACTGTAATATAACTATTCTATCACGATTACTATCCTAAAAAATGAGCTATACTATAATGTACTATACTATTACTATACACTATAAATGTACGGGACTAAAAACTATTCTATACTATTACGATACTGAGACTGAGCTTATACGATAAGTACTATACTATACACTTACTGCTACTGTACTATAACTATTGATACTATTTACGTATAATGAAGAGCTATACTATAAAGTACATACTGTACTGGGAAACTATATAACACTATAGGTACTATAACTATTCTATACTATTATACTATACTAAACTGAGCAGCTATACTATAAGTGTACTATACTGTACTATATATACACGATACTGTTTACGGCGGTGCTACACGTATACTATACTATTCTATACTATTACTATATCTAAACATTCTATACTGTTACTATACCGATAACATTACTATTGAAATTACTATTAGAGATGGCGAACTCAAAAAGTTCGGTCAGTTTTCGAACTTTCGACTATATGAAGTTCGAAGTTCAAAAACGGACCCATTAAAGTCAGTGGGAGTCAAAATAGTTCGAAAAAGTTCTAAGAAATACAATTAAAATATGAATGGTAACTTAATGTAATGGCTGTGAGGGAACGGAAATGGTCTGGGGAACACGTTCCAATATCCAGGACATGCGAAAAATCATTTTTACACTCACTCGCGCTATTTTCGAGTTCGTTCGCACCTATGTACATGTACATTTTACTCGCAGTTCGATTGCTTGCTATGAGGATTAGTTAGACACTTTACTCGTTAGAATTCGATGTTCGCGACTAGACACCATGGAAATTTTACTCGCCGGATTCGATGCTCACCGTATAGGTTGTATGCGACCTTTAATCACGGATGCGATACTGGGCGAACGGGGTCCTTCGACAATCGATATTAGCGAAAGAAGTCCGAAAAATATCGAAAAATCCTCGTCCAGGAGAGTTCGAGACGGTCCGAATTCGTTCGACAATCGAATAGTTTCGGCTAGAACCGTGAGGTGGTGGGCAGGGTACTTATCTTCCCCCAATAGGATTGTACCACGCTAGTGCAAATATGGCTGAGGAGGATTGGATGGTGTGGGGGGGGGGGGACGCACATGCTCCAGACATTGATGCGGAAAGAAACGGCGAGGGATCAGAAGCCTCACAGACAGTGGAGGTTCTTTCAGTTTCCGAGGACTTTGAAAAGGAATATCTTGGGAACAATAAGGAGTAGAGATGTAAGTAAGGTTGTATTTTAAACTGCAGGTGGGGTCATGTATGGGGCGTGTTAACTTACAGTTTTTGGGAGATGTGTGGCATGCCATTAACTATTTAGGCGATTACTATACTTTAAACATTACACGAGTGATTACTATACTATTACTGTGCTATACATACTGGACTATACTGTGAACATTAGCTATACCCTACTATGTAATTGCATTACTGTACTATGGTTGGTGCTATATTATATGTAATAGTACTGTAACTTCACTATACTATCACTATTAATATGCAATTAGATACATACAAATAATAGAATTGTAGGCACAAACAATCTCCATAAGGTTGGTTTTTTGTTTTGGTGCTGCTTCAAGAGCCTTGACATAAACCAATAACTATACAGGAGTGACAAACGAGCACGAGACGAGACGATACGATGCTATGACGGAGAATAGAACTATACGTGCGACCAAACGATAACGAGGACGGGGTATGACCAAACGGGTAGCACTAGACGATAGGAACAGAGACGAGGACATAGGAGCGGACAGACGAAAAGAGACGAGACCAACGGGAAACTAGACTAGGGTAGTACCAAAAGATCACTATACGATAACTATACTATGCTAGTACTGAGACGGATAATAGGGATACTATACCCACAACACTATAACTTGAGACGAGGGTAGGACCCAAAGCGCGAGCACGAGACAGAAAGAGAGCCGGGCGAGGCGGGACGAGAAAACGATCGAAGACAAAAGAGAACGAGAGAGGTGAGGGAAAACTAGCCACGAGAGAACGGACGAGGCGAGGACGAGACGAGAACGGAGACGAGACCAAACGACGTAACGAGACTGAGGTAGGTACCAAACTTCCACTACTATAAACGATACTATGCGAGGGACTGATGACTAGAACATACGATACCAAAACTTAGAACAGAACTATTATTACCAAACTATCATACGTACTATAAACAGTACTATGCTATTGATACTATAGACTAGAATAGACGAACCAAAACTATAACGAACTAGTGATGACCGAAAAACGATGCCACTATACATAAACTATACATGCATACGGATAACGATGAACTATCACTATACCAAACGTATAATACTTACTATTATTTTACCAAAATATCACGATAATCGATGAACTATGACTATGCTTATTACTATACTATAACTATACTACCAAACTAACTATACTATACCAAGCTATCATAGATAAACTATAGCTGCTTTACTCTAACATAAAAACTATCATACTATGTTACCATCACTATATACTTGCATTACATAATTATCAAACTATAATACGATGTTACCCCAAAACTTCACTATTACTATACTGATTACGATGCGATTATCCAAACTATAACTATACTTATACCAACTAATTCATATTACGTTGCGATTATCTATCACTGATTACAAACTATAAACTATACATATGCGATTAACTATACGGGTTACCACAGCTATAACTATACCTGATAGATTATTACACCAACTGAGTTTATTCAAATTCACTATACTATATACTATAGTACAACTATCGACTTGCGATTACGCTAGTAAACTATAATATACATGTTGTCCAACTTCACTTGATATAACCATACTTACTATTACTTAGCTGAAACTATACTTGCATTTATTACCAAACTAAACTATTTACTATGCGATTACTATACTGTAAACAATCATAATACATACTAACTTACAAAATATAACATGCGATTACATACTGTACCAAACTATAACATTACTTGACAATATACTACTGCGATTCATACTGACCAAAACTATCACTATATATGCGATTACTATACTGCTACCCAAAACTATAAAATATACTATGACTATATTACAAAACTAACACTATACTATCGTTAATACTTACCAAACTATAACCAACATACGTGTATTACGAGTTAACTAATACCACTTACCTATACTATTAAAAATATCATATTGACTTAACTATACATATTATACTATACTATTGCAAATACTATACCAAACTATAACTTAACTAGTGCGATACTATACTGTCCCAAACTTATAAAATACTAATGATGCGATTACTTACGGGCACCAAACTAGCAAACTATACTATGTGATTCCAAAACTTAACTATACTATTGGCGATTACATGACGGGTACCCAACTATAACTATACTATGCGATTATATACTGTACACAAATAACTGTATACCAATAGATTCTATACCAAAACTACATAGTACTAATTTTAGCTATTAGCCTATACTATTACATGCAATTACTATACCAAACGATAACTATAGCTAGGCGATTACTATACTGTACCAAAACTTATAACTATACTATGCGTAACTTATCAACGTATACCAATAGTTAACTCATAAACTATACATTTACTAAAACTGATACTAGCTATACTATAACTTATAACTATTATCCTATCTAATACATTACGCATTAACTATACCAAACAATATACTATGCGAGTATTACTATACTGTACAAAACTAACTATACTATGCGATTACATACTGTACCAAAACATATACTATACTATGTTATACCACCAACTATCACTTACTATACACTATACTTGCTTATATACTATAACTATACTATGCAATACTATACCAAACTATAACATACTATGCGTTACTATACTGCTTGAACCCAAACTATACCTTATATGCGATTACTATACTACTGTACCAACATAACTATATACTATGTATTACCAAACTATCACTATACATTAACTTAACATGCTTATATAATATAAACTATACTATGCCAATTACTATACCAAACTTATAACTATCATGCGATTTACTATACTATACCAAACTATAACTATACTATGTTATTACACCAAAACTATCACTATACTATAACTATACAATGCTATTACTTCTTAACTATACTTACCAAATAACTATACTATGCGATTACTATTACGTACCAAACTATAAACTATACTTGGATTACTTTACTGTACCAACATAACTTATACTATGCGATTACTATACTGTACAAACTATAACTATACTATACTATCTTATGACTTACCTATACTGTACAAAACTATAACTATACTATGACGATATACTGATGAACTGTACCAAACTATAACTATACTATGTTATTACCACAAACACACGGTATACTATAATACTATTACTATGCTATTCTTCTATAACTATACATGCAATACTATACCAACTATAATATACTATGCGATTACTATACTGTACCAACTATAACTATACTATGCAATTACTATACCAAACTATAACTATACTATGCGATTACTATACTGTACCAAACTATAACTATACTATGTTATTACCAAACTATCACTATACTATGCAATTATTATACTGTACCAAACTATAACTATACTATGCGATTACTATACTGTACAAACTATAAAATATACATATTGTTATTACCAAAACTAGACTATACTATGCGATTACTATACGTACCACAACTATAACGATACTATGTTATACAACCTACACTATACTATAACTATACTATGCTATTACTATACTATAACTATTACTATGCAATTACTATACCAAACTATAACTATACTATGCGATTACTATACTGTACCAAACTATAACTATACTATGCGATTACTATACTGTACCAAACTATAACTATACTATGTTATTACCCAACTATCACTATACTATGCAATATGTATACTGTACCAAACTTTAACATTACTATAGCGATACTATACTGTACCAAACTATAACTATACTATGTTATACCAACTATCACTACTATAACTATACTAGTGCTATTATCTTACTGATACGTACTACTATGCATTACTATACCAAACTATAAACTATACTATGCGATTACTATACGGATACCAAACTATTAACTATAATATGGCGATATATACTGTACCAAAAACATAACTATACTGATGTTATTACCAAACTATCACTAGTATACTATAACGATAATATGCTATACTATACTAAACTAGTACTATGCAATTACTATACAAACTATAAACTATACTAGCGATTACTATACTGTACCAAACTGATAACTATACTATGCGATTACTATACTGTACCAAACTAAACTATACTATGTTATTACCAAACTATCACTATACTATAACTATACTATGCTATACTACTATGAACTACTATGCAGATTACTATACACAAACTATAAAAATATACTATGCGATTACTATACTGTACCAAACTATAACTATACTATGCCGATTATATACTGTACCAATATAACTATTACTATGTTATACCAAACTATCCACTATACTATATACTTGCATTACTATACTATAATACACAATTACTATTTACAAACTATAAATACTATGCCGACTATACTTACCAAACATAACTATTACTATGCGATCTACTTATACTGTACCAAACTATAACTATACTATGCGATTACTATACTGTACCAAACATAAACTATACTAGTTATACCAAACTATACTATACATGCGGATAACTATACTGTACCCAAACGTATAACTATACTATGCGATTACCAAACTATACTATTACTAAACTATACGTGTACTATGTTATTACCAAACTATCACTATACTATGTGATTACTATACTGACCAAACTATAACTATACTATGCGATTACTAACTGTACCAAACTATAACTATACTATGTTATACCAAACTATCACTATACTATTAACTATACTATGCTATTACTTACTATAACTATACTATGCAATTACATACCAAACTATAACTATACTATGCGATACTATACGGTACACTGTAATAGACAATACTATCACTAAAACTATACTATAGACTATGCTATTACTATACTATAATATAATGTACTATACGTATATACTATACATAACTATACTATGGATTACAGTACTATTCTTTAATACATGTACTATACTAGTATTAATACTATATCTATATACATAATATTTACTACTATATATACTTATACTATTAACTATATAATGTGCAAAACTGAACTATAAACCCAAGTCATGTGTGAAATTTTTCCCAGAACATTGGCTCTGCGCCTCTTTTCTACATAAATTCAACTGTTTAATAGAACTTAAAAAGACAATTATACCTCCTAAACCCTCCCCCTGTCCCTCCCTCAATAGTGCCCGGGGAGGACTTAAAATGCTAGGTCTTAGCTCCTAGGTTCCATGTAGATGTCTCATACTGGGCGGTCAAAGTCCGGCTAGTAGTGCCAGTGTATCCCCGCCCCCTCCCACAGTCCAGGACTGTTACCAGACATGAGCATGGGAGGAAGCAATCCTTGCAGAGCATGTCTTCTTATTGGCTAAAGGAAGGCATACAAGTAATGGAGTATTTTAAGAGAGATGTTTTGTTGCCATAACAGAGGTGAGACATACATCTTAATTATTAAAAAGACTGGGCTGATGGACCATCTATTTTCTTTGGTTTTCAGGACTTTTAAAAAAGTGATGTTATCATTTTCTAATTTCTATTTGGACAATTCAAAATGTCACATCCCTGAAATTGTAAGGAGAAACACCCTATAACGTCTATCTGAACTCCAGGTCATTTTTTTGATGGAGCCTCAAGGGCTTTGTAGAAGGAGACACTTGATTGCTGGAGATTCAGCCTTCGAGCAAATGTCAAAGTTAATTAAACATACCTGGTCAACACACTCGTTCACTATATTGTTCATTTTCATCTGAACTATGTGGGAGGTCACAGTGACAAGATGAGTGTGTAAGTTGTTTTGGCCCCAGGACTTGACATTTAAACTTCAAACACGGAAAGATGTGGCACAAAACACGGAGATTTTGTTTCTTTTTACCGCAAGGGAAACTCTGAATAAATGATTGTGCCATCTATTAATAAACAAGAAGGGATATACAGCTAGAGTTGTCTCTTCCATAAATGTAAAATCAGACTGATCTGTTTGTCCCATCACACCAGGATAGTTACCGCTCTATAGTAAGAGCAAACAGGTCACCAGCAATTCATTCAGTATCAAACTTCTGGTTCTTCCGCATTGCAGGATCATGGTTGGGTAAGATGCACAATATTTCTTTACATGGGCCCATTAGTCTATACAGGCAGTCCCTGGACTACATACAACTGCACACCACCTTGCGCGTGTAACAGAAGCTGCTGTTGAAAAACGGATAACCGCAAAGCACCACAATCCATTTTTTAAATGCTGCAAACATCTGTCTAAGTTGCCATTTAAGTGGGTACATGTAACCTGCTCCCAACTACATACAAATTCTACTAACAGCAAAACAACTCGGTTCATAACCCAGGAACTGCCTGTACTGCAAAAATTCTAGTGTATGTGTTATCCCAGGTAGGCTACTGTAACACCTTCCTTGTGTACCAGATTCTAATGTGTATGTGTATCCCAGGTACACCAAATTCTAGTGTATGTGGATCCCAGGTAGGCTACTATAACACCTTCCTTGGTGTACCAGATTCTAATGTATGTGTACCAGGTACACCAAATTCTAGTGTATGTGTATCCCAGGTAGGCTACTGTAACACCTTCCTTGTGTGTACCAGATTCTAATGTATGTGTGTCCCAGGTACACCAAATTCTAGTGTATTGGTATCCAGGTAGGCTACTGTAACACCTTCCTTGGTGTACCAGATTCTAATGTATGTGTGTCCCAGGTCACCAATTCTAGTGTATGTGTATCCCAGGTAGGCTACTGTAACACCTTCCTTGGTGTACCAGATTCTAATGTATGTGTCCTAGGTACACCAAATTCTAGTGTATTGTGTATCCCAGGTAGGCTACTGTAACACCTTCTTGGTATGACAGAATTCTAATGTATGTGTATCCCAGGTACACCAATTCTAGTGTATGTGTTCCCAGAGGCTACTGTAACACACTCTTGGTTGTACCAGATTCTAATGTGTGTGTCCCAGGTACACCAAATTCTAGTGTATGTGTATCCCAGGTAGGCTACTGTAACACCTTCCTTGGTGTACCAGATTCTAATGTATGTGTATCCCAGGTACACCAAATTCTGTGTATGTGTATCCCAGGTAGGCTACTGTAACACCTTCCTGGTGTGTACCAGACTTATGTATGTGTATCCCAGGTACACCAAATTCTAGTGTATGGTATCCCAGGTAGGCTACTGTAACACCTTCCTGGTGTACCAGACTCTAATGATGTGTATCCCAGGTACACCAAATTCAGTGTATGTGTATCCCAGGTAGGCTACTGTAACACCTTCCTTGGTGTACCAGATTCTAATGTAGTGTATCCCAGTACACCAAATTCTAGTGTATGTGTATCCCAGGTAGGCTACTGTAACACCTTCCTTGTGTGTACCAGACTCTAATGTATGTGATCCCAGGTACACCAATTCTAGGTAGTGTATCCCAGGTAGGCTACTGAACACCTTCCTTGGGTACCAGACTAATGTATGTGTATCCCCAGGTACACCAAATTCTAGTGTATGTGTATCCCAGGTAGGCTACTGTAAACACCTTCCTTGGTGTACCAGACTCTAATGTATGTGTATCCCAGGTACACCAAATTCTAGTGTATGTGTATCCCAGGTAGGCTACTGTAACAACCTTCCTTGGTGTACCAGATTCTAACTGTATGTGTATCCCAGGTAAACCAAATTCTAGTGTATGTGATCCCAGGTAGGCTACTGTAACACCTTCCTGTGTTGTACCAGATTCAACGTATGGGTCCAGGTAAACCAAATTCTAGTGTGGTATCCCAGGTAGGCTACTGTAACACCTTCCTTGGTGTAACCAGATTCTAATGTATGTGTATCCCAGGTAAAACCAAATCTAGTAGTGTATGGATCCCAGGTAGGCTACTGTAACACCTTCCTTGGTGTACCAGATTCTATGTATGTGTGTGTCCCAGGTACACAAAATTCTAGTGTATGTGTATCCCAGGTAGGCTACTGTAACACCTTCCTTGGTGTACCAGATTCTAATGTTGTGTATCCCAGGTACACCAAATTCTAGTGTATGTGTATCCCAGGTAGGCTACTGTAACACCTTCCTTGGTGTACCAGACTTCTAATGTATGTGTATCCAGGGACACCAAATTCTAGTGTGATGTGTATCCCAGGAGGCTACTGTAACACCTTCCTTGGTACCAGACTCTAATGTATGTGGTATCCAGGTACACCAAATTCTAGTGTATGTGTATCCAGGTAGGCTACTGTAACACCTTCCTTGGTGTACCGATTCTAATGTATGTGTATCCCAGGTACACCAAATTCTATGTATGTGTATCCCAGGTAGGCTACTGTAACACCCTTCCTTGGTGTACAGATTCTAATGTATGTGTATCCCAGGTACACCAAATTCAGTGTATGGTATCCCAGGTAGGCTACTGTAAACATTCCTGGTGTACCAGACTCTAATGTATGTGTATCCCAGGTACACCAAATTCTAGTGTATGTGTATCCCAGGTAGACTACTGTAACACCTTCCTTGGTGTACCAGATTCTAATGTATGTGGATCCCAGGACACCAAATTCTAGTGTATGTGTATCCCAGGTAGGCTACTGTAACACCTTCCTTTTGGTGTACCAGATTCTAATGTATGTGTTACCCAGGTACACCAAATTCTAGTGTATGTGTCCCAGGTAGGCTACTGTAACACCTTCCTTGGTGTACCCGACTCTAATGTATGTGTATCCCAGGTACACCAAATTCTAGGGTATGTGTATCCAGGTAGGCTACTGTAACACCTTCCTTGGGTGTACCAGACTCTTAATGTATGTGTATCCCAGGTACCAAATTCTAGTGTATGTGTATCCCAGGTGGCTACTGTCACACCTTCCTTGGTTTGGTGTACCAGATTCTAATGTATGTGTATCCCAGGTACACCAAATTCTAGTGTATGTGTATCCAGGTAGGCTACGGTAACACCTTCCTTGTGTGTACCAGATTCTAATGTATGTGTATCCCAGGTACACCAAATTCTAGTGTATGTGATCCCAGGTAGGCTACTGTAACACCTTCCTTGGTGTACCAGATTCTAAGTATGTGTGTCCCAGGTACACCAAATTCTAGTGTATGTGTATCCCAGGTAGGCTACTGTAACACCTTCCTTGGTTGTACCAGACTCTAATGTATGTGGTATCCCGGTAAACCAAATTCTAGTGTATGTGTATCCCAGGTAGGCTACTGTAACACCTTCCTTGGTGTACCAGATTCTAATGTATGTGATCCCAGGTAAAACAAATTCGTGTAGTGTGTGTATCCCAGGTAGGCTACTGTAACACCTTCCTTGGTGTACCAGATTCTAATGTATGTGTATCCCAGGTACACCAAATTCTAGTGTATGTGTATCCCAGGTAGGCTACTGTAACACCTTCCTTGGTGTACCAGATTCTAATGTATGTGTGTCCCAGGTACACCAAATTCTAGTGTATGTGTATCCCAGGTAGGCTACTGTAACACCTTCCTTGGTTGTACCAGACTCAATGTATGTGTATCCAGGTAGGCTACTGTAAACACCTTCTTGGTACCAGACTCTATGTAGGTGTATCCCAGGTAGGCTACTGTAACACCTTCCTTGGTGTACCAGATTCTAATGTTGTGTATCCCAGGTACACCAAATTCTGTGTATGTGTATCCCAGGTAGGCTACTGTAACACCTTCCTGGTGTACCAGATTCTAATGTATGTGTGTCCCAGGTACACCAAAATTCTAGTGTATGTGTATCCCAGGTAGGCTACTGTAACACCTTCCTTGGTGTACCAGACTCTAATGTATGTGTATCCCAGGTAGGCTACTGTAACACCTTCCTTGGTGTACCAGACTCTATTGTATGTGTATCCCAGGTACACCAAATTCTAGTGTATGTGTATCCCAGGTAGGTTACTGTAACACCTTCCTTGGTGTTACCAGACTCAATGTATGTGTATCCAGGTAAACCAAATTCTAGTGTATGTGTATCCCAGGTAGGCTACTGTAACACCTTCCTTGGTGTACCAGATTCTAATGTATGTGTATCCAGGTACACCAAATTCTAGTGTATGTGTATCCCAGGTAGGCTACTGTAACACCTCTCCTGGTGTACCAGATCTTAATGTATGTGGTATCCAGGTACACACAAATTCTAGTGTATGTGTATCCCAGGTAGGCTACTGTAACACTTCCTTGGTGTACCAGATTCTAAGTGTATGTGTATCCCAGGTACACCAAATTCTAGTGTATGTGTATCCCAGGTAGGCTACTGTAACACCTTCCTTGGTGTACCAGATTCTAATGGTATGTGTATCCCAGGTACACCAAATTCTAGTGTATGTGTATCCCAGGTAGGCCTACTGTAACACCTTCCTTGGGGTAACCAGACTCTAATGTATGTGTGTCCCAGGTACACCAAATTCTAGTGTATGTGTATCCCAGGTAGGCTACTGTAACACCTTCCTTGGTGTACAGATTCTAATGTATGTGTATCCCAGGTAAACCAAATTCTAGTGTATGTGTATCCCAGTAGGCTACTGTAACACCTTCCTTGGTGTACCAGATTCATGTATGGTATCCCAGGTACACCAAATTCTAGTGTATTGTGTATCCAGGTAGGCATACTGTAACACATTCCTTCGTGTACCAGATTCTAATGTATGTGTATCCCGGTAAACCAAATTCTAGTGTATGTGTATCCCAATGTAGGCTACTGTAACACCTTCCTTGGTGGTACCAGATCTAATGTATGTGTATCCAGGTAAACCAAATTCTAGTGTAGTGTATCCCAGGTAGGCTACTGTAACACCTTCCTTGGTGTACCAGATTCAATGTATGTGTATCCCAGGTAAACCAAATTCTAGTGTATGTGTATCCCAGGTAGGCTACTGTAAACACCTTCCTGGTGTACCAGATTCTAATGTATGTGTATCCCAGGTAAACCAAATTCTAGTGTATGTGTATCCCAGGTAGGCTACTGTAAACACCCTCCTTGGTGTACCAGATTCTAATGTATGTGTATCCCAGGTAAACCAAAATTCTAGGTATGTGTATCCAGGTAGGCTACTGTAACACCTTCCTTGGTGTACCAGATTCTAATGTATGTGTATCCAGGTACACCAAATTCTAGTGTATGTGTATCCCAGGTAGGCTACTGTAACACCTTCCTTGGTGTACCAGATTCTAATGTATGTGGTCCCAGGTACACCAAATTCTAGTGTATGTGTATCCCAGGTAGGCTACTGTAACACCTTCCTTGGCGTACCAGACTCTAATGTTGTGTATCCCAGGTACACCAAATTCTAGGTATGTGTATCCCAGGTAGGCTACTGTAACACCTTCCTTGGTGTACCAGATTCTAATGTATGTGTATCCCAGGGTACACCAAATTCTAGTGATGTGTATCCCAGGTAGGCTACTGTAACACCCTCTTGGCTTGTGTACCAGATTCTAATGTATGTGTATCCCAGGTAACCAAATTCTAGTGTATGTGTATCCCAGGTAGAGCTACTGTAACACCTTCCTTGGTGTACCAGATTCTAATGTATGTGTATCCCAGGTAAACCAAATTCTAGTGTATGTGTATCCCAGTAGGCTACTGTAACACCTTCCTTGGTGGTGTACCAGATTCAATGTATGTGTGTCCCAGGTACACCAAATTCTAGTGTATGTGTATCCCAGGTAGGCTACTGTAACACCTTCCTTGGTGTACCAGATTTAATGTATGTGTGTCCCAGGTACACCAAATTCTAGTGTATGTGTATCCCAGGTAGGCTACTGTAAACACCTTCCTTGGTGTACCAGATTCTAATGTATGTGTATCCAGGTACACAAATTCTAGTGTATGTGTATCCCAGGTAGGCTACTGTAACACCTTCCTGGTGTACCCAGATTCTAATGTATGTGAATCCCAGGTACACCAAATTCTAGTGTATGTGTATCCCAGGTAGGCTATGTAACACCTTCCTTGGTGTACCAGATTCTAATGTATGTGTATCCCAGGTACACCAAATTCTAGTGTATGTGTATCCCAGGTACACCAAATTCTAGTGTATGTGTATCCCAGGTAGGCTACTGTAACACCTTCTTGGTGTACCAGATTCTAATGTATGTGTATCCCAGGTAACCCAAATTCTAGTGTATGTGTATCCCAGGTAGGCTACTGTAACACCTTCCTTGGTGTACCAGACTCTAATGTATGTGTATCCCAGGTACACCAAATTCTAGTGTATGTGGTTATCCCAGGTAGGCTACTGGTAACACACTTCCTGGTGTACCAGACTCAATGTATGTGTATCCCAGGTAAACCAAATTCTAGTGTATGTGATCCCAGGTAGGCTACTGTAACACCTTCCTTGGTGTACCAGACTCTAATGTATGTGTATCCCAGGTAAACCAAATTCTAGTGTATGTGTATCCAGGAGGCTACTGTAACACCTTCCTTGGTGTACCAGATCTAATGTATGTGTATCCCAGGTCAACCAAATTCTAGTGTATGTGTATCCCAGGTAGGCTACTGTAACACCTTCCTTGGGTGTACCAGATTCTAATGTATGTGTGTTCCAGGTACACCAAATTCTGTGTATGTGTATCCCAGGTTAGGCTACTGTAACACTTCCTTGGGTGTACCAGATTCTAATGTATGTGTATCCAGGTAAACCAAATTCTAGGTATGTGTATCCGGTAGGTACTGTAACACCTTCCTTGGTGTACCAGATTCAATGTATGTGTCTCCAGGTAACCAAATTCTAGTGTATGTGTATCCCAGGTAGGCCTACTGTAACACCTTCCTTGGTGACCAGATTCTAATGTATGTGGATCCCAGGTAAACCAAATTCTAGGTATGTGTATCCCAGGTAGGCTACTGTAACACCTTCCTTGTGTGTAACCAGATTCTAATGTATGTGTATCCCAGGTAAACCAAATTCTAGTGTATGTGTACCCAGGTAGGCTACTGTAACACCTCTCTTTGTGTACCAGATTCTAATGTATGTGTATCCCAGGTAAAACCAAATTCTAGTGTATGTGTATCCCAGGTAGGCTACTGTAACACCTTCCTTGGTGTACCAGATTCTAATGTATGTGTATCCCAGGTAACCAAATTCTAGTGTATGTGTATCCCAGGTAGGCTACTGTAACACCTCCTTGGTGTACCAGATTCTAATGTATGTGTATCCCAGGTACACCAAATTCTAGTGATGTGTATCCCAGGTAGGCTACTGTAACACCTTCCTTGGTGGTTGTACCAGATTCTATGTATGTGTATCCAGGTACCCAAATTCTAGTGTATGTGTATCCCAGGTAGGCTACTGTAACACCTCCTTGGTGTACCAGATCTAATGTATGTGTATCCCAGGTAAACCAAATTCTAGTTATGTGGATGCTCAGGTAGGCTACTGTAACACCTTCCTTGGTGTACCAGATTCTATGTATGTGTATCCCAGGTACACCAAATTCTAGTGTATGTGATCCCAGGTAGGCTACTGTAACACCTTCCTTGGTGTACCAGATTCTAATGTATGTGTATCCCAGGTACACCAAATTCTAGTGTATGTGTATCCCAGGTAGGCTACTGTAACACCTTCCTGTGGACCAGATTCTAATGTATGTGTATCCCAGGTACACCAAATTCTAGGTATGTGTATCCCAGGTAGGCTACTGTAACACCTTCCTTGGTGTACCAGACTCTAATGTATGTGTATCCCAAGGTAAACCAAATTTAGTTAGTGATGTGATCCCAGGGAGGCTACTGTAACACCTTCCTTGGTGTACCAGACTTCTAATGGATGTGTATCCCAGGTACACCAAATTCTAGTGTATGTGATCCAGGTAGGCTACTGTAACACCTTCCTTGGTGTACCAGACTCTAATGTATGGGTATCCAGGTACACCAAATTCTAGTGTATGTGTATCCCAGTGTAGGCTACTGTAACACCTCCTTGGTGTACCAGACTCTAATGTATGTGTATCCAGGTACACCAACATTTTAGGTATGTGTATCCCAGGTAGGCTACTGTAACACCTTCCTTGGTTGTACCAGAACTCTAATGTATGTGTATCCCAGGTACACCAAATTCTAGTGTATGTGTATCCCAGGTAGGTTACTGTAACACCCTTCCTTGGGTACCAGACTCTAATGTAGGTGTATCCCAGGTACACCAAATTCTAGTGTATGTGTATCCAGGTAGGTACTGTAACACACCTTCCTGGTCCAGACTCTAATGTATGGTATCCCAGGTACACCAAATTCTAGTGTATGTGTATCCCAGGTAGGCTTACTGTAACACCTTCCTTGGTGTACCAGACTCTAATGTATGTGTACCCAGGTACACCAAATTCTAGTGTATGTGTATCCCAGGTAGGCACGTAACACCTTCCTTGGTGTACCAGACTCTAATGTATGTGTATCCCAGGTACACCAAATTCTAGTGTATGTGTATCCCAGGTAGGCTACTGTAACACCTTCCTTGGTGTACCAGACTCTAATGTATGTGTATCCCAGGTACACCAAATTCTAGTGTATGTGTATCCCAGGTAGGCTACTGTAACACATTCCTTTTTGGTGTACCAGAAAAAATGGTTTGACCCACTTCAATTCAGTCTGAACTTTGCATCTTGGCTCATTTATGTTACGACTCACCTTTCACCAGTTCCCTCTTCCAATGCACACATCCCTCAAATGCAGCCTCATAATGTAGGCAAGCACATAATCTGATCAAGGTCACTTACCGTATATACTCGAGTATAAACCGAGTTTTTCAGGCTGAAAAATCAGCCTGAAAACTCGGACTCGGTTTATACTCGAGTCAACCGCTTACCTGGGCATTCCGGCAGCCGCGCGATCTTTTTCTGCACTGGCGCGCCGGCCTGACGTCACTGCCCGGCGCCAAGCCCGGCGCCGGGCAGTGACGTCAGCCGGTGCGCCGGTACAGGAATGGGCACGCGGCTGCCGGAATGCCGATACCATACCTGCCAGGAAGCCCTTGGATGGAGGAAGAGCCCACAGGAGAAGAGCCCACAGGAGAAGAGTCGTCCACAGGGAGAAGAGTCCACAGGGAGAAGAGTCCAGAGTCCACAGGAGTCCACAGGGAGAAGAGTCCACAGGGAGAAGAGCCCACAGGTACAAACTGAACTGAGGGGGAGGGGGGCATTCAAGATGTTTGGGAACTACAACTCCCAGCATGCTTTATTAGCTGGGAGTTGTAGTTTCCAAACATCTTGAATGCCAAGTTTCCAAACATCTTGAATGCCACCCTCACTTCGCATTCAAGATGTTTGGAAACTACAACTCCCAGCATGCTTTATTAGCTGGGAGTTATAGTTTCCAAACATCTTGAATGCCAAGTTTCTACCCTCGGTTTATACTCGGGTCAATAACTTTTATTAGGATTTTTAGCTGAAATTGGGTACCTCGGTTTATACTCGGGTCGGTTTATACTCGAGTATATACGGTACTCAACCATTGACCCAGCTTGGCCCAACGTTTTGCTACTGTGTCAGAATTCCACTCTTAACTTATACACAGCCTACCAAACCTCCTTACCCTTTGTCCATCCCTTTTTTTTTTCTTTTAGACTTAAAGCCCAGTCTGGTAAGACCATCTCTCCTACTCACCACTTCGTCACTAACAGGGAGATTCAATAAAAGTTCTTATCGTTTAAAATGCTGCTAATTTACATGTTTATGTAACATTTGAAAGCTAACATCTGATTGGTTGGGGCAAAATTAGCACCATTTTGAACGATAAGAACTTTTATTGAATAACCCCCTAAGAGTGTTGCATGACTACATATTATTGGTATGTATACATGGAATTTATTAATGTAATTGTAAGGTGCCATAGGAATCTATAATAACAGTAATAGTAATAAAGAAATGTTTGCCATTGGACAGATGATTGTCCTGATTGAACTAAGTTATAGACTTGGACATGGACTTCAGCACAGGAGAGTAGCTAAGTGGCTCCCCAGCAAAACTTTAGATGGGTGTGTGAGTTACAATGTAAAGATGGTTAGTCACCCCATTGGGTAGTTGGCAATGTAACTTCCTGCTCATTGTATCTTTCTAGACCATTAATTAAAACTTTCCATTATGAGATTTAGAAAGTTCCAAATTAGAATTAATCTGGATAAGGATAATGATTTGCTGTTCGCAATTGGGTCCCTTTTTTGCACCAATAATGCAGGTTTATAATTATGCCCCATGATGTTGTTTTTTCTTAAAATATCTCTAGAAAATCGTCCCGCTCACGAATTAAGGGTTAAATTCCTCCAGCAGCTTTTGGTTCACCTCTTGTTACTAAATTAAAATCCCCTTACAGTTGGAGTTTATTGAATTTGTGGGGAGGTAGGTAATAAAAGGGGAGCCATATTGGATTTAGAATCACTTAGACCTTACTTTTAACTGCGTCCATATGTCAGGAGGTCCCACGCTGGCCTTCTGTACATCCACTGTGTGAACACTTAAAACTTGCAGCGCAATTGCTTTGCTACCAGCCAGAAAGTCCTCAGGTCTCTGTGTGACATTCACCATTTGAAGATACATCCTGTGCCTGCATTGAACAGCCATCTGCTCACTGTGGGGAACAGGCAGCTGGAAATCCATTTTGGTCTCTGTGGTTCTAGTACCATTTGGAGGCTGGAAAGGTCCCCCAATGAGTACAAGATTTGCAGACCTGAACTTTATTTAGGCTCTGCCATCATTACACAGTGTTACGTTATTTTAAATTATGTTTTGTTATCGGGTCCCAGTAGTATAAGGCAGTGTTACAATAATATAATATAGTATAGTATTTGAGGTTAAATAAAGACATATGACCATCTAGTTCCACCTACTCAGAAATACCCACATTCCCTACCTAACTGTTATATATACATATAATATAAAAAAAATCCTTCTTGACTCCAAGTGGCAATCGGAAATATCCCTGGAATAACTTTTTTTTATTTTTTTTAATTAATATTATTGTGGATTTATATAGCGCCAACATCTTCCATAGCGCTTTACAATTACATGTATACATTCACATCAATCCCTGCCCCCAAGACCTATCAGTATGTCTTTATGATTGTGGGGAAACCGGAGTGCCCGGAGGAAACCCACGCAAGCACGGGGAGAACATACAAACTCCTTGCAGATGTGTCCAAGGGTGGAATCGAACTCAGACTACAGCGCTGCAAGGTATCAGTGCTAACCACTGAGCCACCGTGCTGCCCTCACTTCACTTTATATATCAATACCAGTAACATGTAACATTCCTTGTTTTCAGAAACTCATCCAGCTTCTTTTTAAAACCTATTCCATTCAATGAACCTACCATCAAGACATGAACCCTTTCCATTTCCAAGATGGAGGTAATCTAACAACCAAAGTTTATAACAATTTATCTAATAAATATATATATATAATATAAATTGATAGAAAATTAACACATACCGGTATGTAAATATATATACATATAAACTCCAATCAATATATAGTAGCAGTATTCACTTGCTGGTAAATGCTGGTTTGTGTCTGTATGTTGTTAAAACCCAATATTTAGTAACAAGAACCAGCCGCACTTAATTCAATGTCTTTCTTATGCTTTATTCAATCATTGAATTATAAAGTGTGCAGTTGGTTCTAGTTACTATATATATAGTAAGCTTGAAAAAGGTCATAAGAATTAGACTGAAACGTTGCTTGTAAACTTCACCCAATAAAGGTTATAAAAGAAGTTCTTGGAATGCACCAATCCTCTGTTGAAAATAATCTGTATTTTATTTGTTGGTTGCACCAGATATTTATTAAAATGCTATTGTAAGGTGTTGAGCTGGCCAGCCATAGCAATTAAATATCTTCTTTTTTTCTAATAATAATAATAATAAAAAAATATTTTATATTATATATAAAATCTAAATCTATTCCTTCCAACATTCCCAATAGTAATGCAACCAAGGCATGCTGGGATTTGTATCTTGTTGTATAATATTTATTTTCGTAGTAACAAAAAGAATCACAAAGAATATCCGAATCTCCTAATCTCTACAACTGACTTTACAAATGGAAACTAAGGCAGATTTCATTCTGACACCTCGTTCCTAGCAAACTTAATTCCGCTCTGACATTAAACCCTGAGAGGACACAGTGACTTGTTTGGAACTAGGGCCTCCAACCTTCCCTTTAACCACGTTCAGACGCTCACATCCTTTGCTACTCTGACCCCGTGTGAATGAATATTCTGCTGTTCTGAATTAATAACCAGCTACAAGGCACACTCATGGGTTTTTACTTCTTTAGGGTTGAGCTGGTGAATATTTATATTGAAATCTGCACAGGAGGTGAAGTCCCATCTGGGCTTCTTATAACATTCAATGACAATAGCAAGTCAACCCACCCAGCTGTCAACCCACCTACTGCAAACCAACTCAGAAACACATTCATTTAACTATCCAAAACACACAAACTGGGGATTTTATGTTTTATTAAAGGGTCTCGGCAGGTTCTGGGCATCTATAGTGACTAATAACCAAATGTTTACAAACATGATACAAACTTTCCTACATAATTAAATCCCTAATAATTAAAAGATAAATTGTATCAGATTAACACCTGATTTATAGCCCGGAGACTAAATGATGAATTGGTTGCCAACACTGGAGGGACATTTTAGGTTTACAGCAACCACTCTACAGAAAAGGGACAGAATCCGTTGGTACTTCCGGGATTGGCTCTTTATCATTAATGTGTGTCCACCTCTCAAATAAAAAATCAAATCTTTGTAAATCAGCCCCCAAACCTACAATAGCTAGAAAGCAGAGAGATGTAAGAATAACCTACTATAAAATGCTGTATAATGTCCTGTTACCTCTCTTTCTGCTTCCTGGATGCCATTAGCAGCTGTCAGTCATGGATATGACAATAACATTACAGCCAATGGCTGAATGCTAATCCTCTGAGCATGTGTGAGCTTGGAGAGGACATTTTGAGTGGCAGGGGGAATGTGCTGTTATGTATAGTTAATGGTCTATATATTTTCATTTAACACAACTAGTAAAGGAAATGAAAGAACAAGGTAGGTGCTCTCAGCAGTACCAAGGACAGTTCTACACCTAGAACTTTGTTAAACACCTGGAACATCCCCAGGTCACTGGGTTTGAACAGATGTTTAGGACCCACCGTCTATTTCTCTGTGTAATGAAATGTTCAGTATTTTATTCTTCTCAATAAAAAGGTGTCAAACCTTGAAATGAATGTAAGTAACAAACACAGAAAACAAATTAATTGATATAAAGTAGACAACATTCATGTCTCTTCTCCCTTAGGCGTAGGAAGAACATTGTGTTTATTCAGTGTCATTACACCTTGGTGTGCCAATCAGAGCCATCGCTTCCCTTAATGAAAGTCCTCAGGGGGGTCGGGACAAAGATGTCGTGCCACAATCAGAATTAATTTCCTTGTCATTTAAATGCAAATAGAAACATTCCAAAATAAACTTCTTGTTATTCGTCCCTGTTCATCCCTATTTGGCAATGTGAGAAGAAGAGATCTCTAGATTTAGTGGCAAGATGGGAACTTTATTCTTCCCAGGATTAACTCTTCCAGAATTTAAAATAACATTTATTGCTAAAATGTAAATAAGACTGAGTGGAACCTAACATATTTTTGTCATCTTTAATATCAGCAGCATAATGTTAAAGGAATTGTACACTGGAAAAATAACTTTGCCTCATTTCGATCTACAAATGAATGCATGTAAGTAGCACTTACTCTCATGTGTTTCTGTTGCTGCTTGACTTTAATCCAGTACTTGATTTACTCAAATTCAGTCCCAGCCCTCTGTCAGACTATCTGACTCTCTGTAAAGGCAAGCATGCTCAGTAATCCCTAATTGGGAAAGGGAATTTCCCACCATGCAGTTCATGCAAATTTATGATACTAGAACCTTGATTGACAGCTGAAATGTAAGATATTTTAGATTGTATATCTAAAGAAATAGGGGATTGAGTAACAAATAATAATAAAATAAAAAACGGTACTGTGATAGTTGGGAAGAATTCTAGTATTCAAAATTTAGTAATTCCTGTTAATATCATCAGTATTTCTGCAGGTTTGTGGCATTTTGTGTTTTACTTACCCCTCCTTCCTAGTGAGTTACAAGAAAATGCATTGAGCATGTGCGACTGGGAATCTGGGCCAGTGACCCACCAGAAACCTGCAGTATTAAAGAGAGGATTTATGATAAGATGTATGTTAGATAGCAATTTTAAAATTTAATGCGGGGTCATGTTTATATCTATAAAATAATATACATTATATATTTACAGGGAGATTTGATACAAGTTCTTATCGTTTAAAATGGTGCTAATTTTGCCCCAACCAATCAGATCTTATTTAACATTTGTAAGCTTACATCTGATTGGTTTGGGTAAAATTAGCACCATTTTAAACAATAAGAACTTTTATTAAATAAAAACAAGAACTGCTGGTCGGGTAAGAGAATTCCATTCTGTAAATTAATGAAGCTTTTCCTCCGATCTATGAAAAGAGATCTATCTTGTTATAATCCACACTTACTGTTATAAGACAATATGCAGAGGGCAGTATTTATAAACCCGCAGTATTGGAAAGTTATGGTAAAATACGGCAGCACAATACCACGTGGCAGTAAAATACCTCTGTGGTATTGAATAGGTGATACAGCCCGGTACAACAATCAATAGCGCATTGTTGTCGCTTTTCATGGGATGGTTGTAAATGTACAATCACAGTCATAAATGTAAGGCCTCAGTTGTAAAATAAGGATTGTTAAATAAATGGAAACATGATTTGAACTGCAGATCCCAGACTCTATTTTCAAAACCCTGTGAAAAGAGCTCTCACTCTCTCAAAGGTTTTCAACTAGGATGATGTTGTCAATCCAAAGTTATAGGCTTGTAGATTCTCTTCCTACTCTGCAGGAGGAACTTGTCTAAAATTATAAAATAGGAACATATTGAACATTTTTAAAATCGAAATGTAAAAGTCGAAAAACTAGTGGTAGAAAATGCAAAGAAGAATTAGGTTAAAAAAATTCAGAAGTTGAATTTCGGAATTTCCGCTAGTAGAACGAACCCCTTTATGGCTGATTAATGTGACCTATGGGATCTCGGAACAGAGAGAAAAAACTTCTATAGTTCATTTTAGTTAGGAGAGTCCCTACTTGTAAATGAATATTTACAGCCGCCGTCCTACATTACTGATAACACGCGGTATCGCTAAATTGCGATAATGTACAACCGCGGCGGTAAAAATACTCCTACGGTCGTACATTTACGCTGAACATTCGTTAATTAAATAATGTTTGGTCATAGAATACCATGTAGTAGTAAACTACCGCAATGGTATTCCATGGAGATCGTAAATCTGTGATTGCGTAATCGTTAATTAAAGATTGCTAAACTAAATGGAAATTAACAATCGGTTTAACGATCATTAAACCGATCATTAAAGGCACGGTATTGCTAAAAACTGACACAAATAGGGCCCACGGATTGGTCAAGGATACACAATAATTTATTAACTAGTCTATTTTCATTATTAACTTTCCCAACATGCCCACGAGGTCCCATTATTTTCCCTATTTTCCCTTTTTCTTTGCAGCTTATAAATGATTTATGTTTTGGGAAACTGCAAACTGGGTCCAGGATTCCACCCCCTGAGATGTTTAATGGAATCTAGGCCAGGTAGGAAAATGGAGCCTCGTCCATCATCTTCATCCTTCTTCTGACTCAACACATTGCTAATGGCATTGTTCAGTCTCAAAAATCCATGAAGACGTATAGGTGATGATGATGTTGAATAATTGGATTCCCTGGTCAATATTAAGTCTAGGACACCTCATGTCCCCCCCCCCCCTGTAAGATTTAGTGATGACAAAGGATTAGCTGTCCTCGCCAGATCCTCAGCCAGAAGACAATATCTGGTCCAATTGCAGTTCAGCGATGAGGGATATGGAGAATTGATCATTGTAATAAATGAAGATATTATTTCAATGATTAGTTCTATAATCCCAATTGTAATTCAGGTTCAGCTTTCCTATGTTACATTAATACATGGTTTCTGGTGTAAAATAAAGGAAAATTACGTTTTCATTGTAAACACAATATCAGGGCTAAAAAATATAACTTTGTGTATTTTGTATGTTATTTATGGGTTTAGTATTTGCCCCACAGCACTGTGTCCTCTCAAGTTATGGAATACAGAAGGGTAATTAATCAGAATGGTAGGCAATCCCCACTCACCCTCCCTCACAATTTCAGCCTTAACTTTGTCATTAACTTTGACTTTGCTATTGCATTGCCAAGTTTGAGAACTGACACAACACAAAGTAGTCCCCATACCCTCCGAGCTTCCCCTTTAAATAGGTATTGAGAAATACATTACACAGAACTGTTCTAAGATCAGGGTTACTTCATTATTATCCCCCTGCAGCTCTGTACTATGTTACATATCCTCCAACATTCCTCTTTAAATAGGGACACTACTGAGAAATACATTACACAGAGCTGTGCTAAGATCAGGGTCACTTCATTATCCTCTCCCTGCAGCTCTGTACTATGTTGTTTACATACCCTCCAACATTCCCCTTTAAATAGGGACACTATTGAGAAATACATTACACAGAGCTGTGCTAAGATCAGGGTCACTTCATTATCCTCTCCCTGCAGCTCTGTACTATGTTGTTTACATACCCTCCAACATTCCCCTTTAAATAGGTACACTATTGAGAAATACATTACACAGAGCTGTGCTAAGATCAGGTTCACTTCATTATCCTCCCCCTGCAGCTCTGTACTATGTTGTTTTACATACCCTCCAACATTCCCCTTTAAATAGGTACACTATTGAGAAATACATTACACAGAGCTGTGCTAAGATCAGGGTCACTTCATTATCTTTTCCCTGCAGCTCTGTACTATGTTGTACATACCCTCCAACATTCCCCTTTAAATAGGTACACTATTGAGAAATACATTACACAGAGCTGTTCTAAGATCAGGGTCACTTCATTATCCTCTCCCTGCAGCTCTGTACTATGTTATTTACATACCCTCCAACATTCCCCTTTAAATAGGTACACTAGTGAGAAATACATTACACAGAGCTGTGCTAAGATCAGGTTCACTTCATTATCTTTTCCCTGCAGCTCTGTACTATGTTATTTACATACCCTCCAACATTCCCCTTTAAATAGACACACTATTGAAATTACTGGTGCCCGGAATCACCCCTTTTTTGTGGGTCCAGCACTGTCTGCTGTTCAACTTCACCTGGTGCCCACAGACTGCTCAATAGAATCAGTGGCATAGCTAGAAATCACAGGGCCCCATAGCAAGATTTTAGATGGGGCCCCTCAACCTGCAAAAAAAATAGTTCAGTGCAGTTCAACCCAACCTAGGCAGGTTTTTTAAAGGGCATGTCACATAGTTCAGCCCCACAAACCCCATTTTCGTTTTATGTTTACCTTTTAAAGATGCTCCCAGGCTCAGATATTCTACTTATAACCCCCCCCGATCCCTCAATGCCATGGACACACCTCCTCAGATGCTGTTGCGAGCTGGTTGGTTACGAGCATGCACAGTAGCAGAGGAGTCTCGTTCTGTAAGGGACGTCAGTCATTGTCCATAATGTCACTATCATGGATGAAGAGAGAAGCTGCGGTTTTGTAAGTAGAATATCTGAGCCTGGGAACAAAAGTAAAACGAAAAGGGGGTTTCTGGGACTGAACTACGTGAGGTAAAATTGTTCTTAGGAGGGTGGACCTGATAGGGGCCCCTTCGGCTCCGGGCCCCATAGTAATCGCTATGGTTGCTATGGGAATCCCTATGCCCCTGCATAGAATGCTCCATAGACTGTTACATAGATTTTAAACATAGGAGGGATGGTGCCATATATTCCAAAGATGGTGGTTATCTCCTGCCCTCCTATATATCGTGTTGATAGCTATAGGACCATGGCCTCTGGTCTGTCCATGCAAAATGTGTCCTATTCCTCCACTGCCGCTGGATGATTACGCAGGGATGCTGCTGCTCTCCTTGTATATACAGTCTCAAGCTGTATGTCAGGTGGCTCACAAAGTTTACTTCTGTGACCCCCGTCATCATGTCACACAAACAATGATCCTTATGTCGGCTATTTCTTTTTTCTTCCAGTGCCTTTTCATGTCTTCTAAAAAGACACAGATCTGGATCCAGCGGGTGAGCCAACTTTAAAGATAGTGCTCTGTTAGATTCCACAAATCCAAGAAACAAGAATGTGCTTTGTGTGACCCGTTCGCAGCTTGCGGGAAGAAACTCTGCATTGACTGCATCAATGAGAAAACCAATACACCCAGTCTACAGCTAATCTCAGATATAGTCAAGGACGTCCTGCTGACATCTCTGCTATCCATGACTCAACAGGCTGCAGACATTGCAATGACCCAGATGTCAGCCATATCAACTGACCATACTGATCAAACAGCAAATCCTTCCCCAACAACGGAAGAAAGAGAAGCAGAAGAAACTGAGCCAGAGGCAGATGGAGGCCCCTCCGCTGTACAGTTCACTCAAGACTCCCTTCACAACTTAATTATGGAAATGAGAGCAACATTCCACATTGCACCTGAACAACCATCTACAGCATCAGGGCACCTCATGTTTAAAAAGAAATCTCAAGACCCAATAGTGTTTCATTTCCACCAACAAATACAGGAGATAATCTACTCACAATGGAAAAATCCGGACAAAAAATTCTGCCTATCCCAAAAATGTATGAATATCTATCCTTTCCTGGAGGAGGACATGTCAAACCTAGAACAGACACACCCATAGTCAGAATGGCTAGGAAAGTAACTCTGGCCACAGATGAATCAATCTCACTACGCTAACCCAAGGATCGGAAGGAAGAAACAGCACTGAAAAGAGCCTTCACAGTGGCAGGTGCAGCCATGAGACCCCCCGGTGGCAATTGCCAACCTAGCCAGAGCCAATAACATATGGCTTTAGGATTTAGAATCTGCTCTCTCGCAAGGGGTTCCCAGAGTAGAACTTGTCAAATCCCTCCAAGACATCAAGTCTGCTAATTAATTTATATCCGAAGCTTCACTAGACTCTGTAAAACTCATTGCAAAATCTATGGGTTATTCTATAGTGGCAAGACGTGCACTATGGCTCAAACAGTGGAGAGTTATCCCATTGAAAGGTAATCTACTGTTGGAAAGAAACTAGAGGACCTAATTGACAGCTCAGTCAAAAAAAGTCTCCCAGTCCAAAATAAACTGTTCAGGCCACAATCAAACCAAAGACAACCAAACCTTCGAGATGCCAAGCAATACAAGCCCGGGCCGCCCTATTCTCAAAGACCATTTTGGAGAAATGATAACCAACAATTCTTTCAAGGCAAACACATCAAACAGAGGAAGGAAATCCTGATTGGAAGTCACAAACCAAAGCAACTGTGTGTGTATGTGTGTGTGGGGGAATTATCTAATGTCTACACAACATGGGAAAAATCAATATCAGACTCCTGGGTAAATAGAACCATCCTCCAGAGATACAAGCTGGAATTACTTAAAAATAAAACAGCCTCCAGATTTGTCCCATCAAGGAACCCTGTTCTCCCTCGAAACAAGAAAGCATTCTTAAATGCCTTAGCAAACCTAATACAGCAAAAAGTCCTAGAACCAGTCTCTCCAAGTCAAGTAGGGAAGGGAATATACTCACCTTTGTTTCTCAAAAAGAAGAAATCATACGAAGAAAGAGTCATTCTTGACCTCCGCTTCCTAAACAAATTCATCATTCAGAAGAAATTCAAAATGGAAACCCTCAAATCCATCACTCAACAAATGAAACCTGGCGATTGGATGGCGAAAGTCCATCTCAAAGATGCATACCTACATATACCAATTTCAGTCCTCCCATTTGGCTATCATCAGCCCCGAGGGTATTTACCAAAATCTTTTCTCCAATTTTAGCTCTCCTAAGAACCCAGGGAGTCCACATCTTTGGATACCTGGAAGATATCCTAATCCCAACAAGAATCAAAGAGACCCTCTTACTCCACATCCAGATAACACTCCAATATCTCTCATCTCATGGCTGGTTAATAAACCATCAGAAATCCATCCTATCTTCTACCCAACAACTCCCATCCCTAGGGGTCAAAATAAACACAATACAAATGCAGGCTTCCCTTCCCAAAAACAGGATAACAGACATCCTAACAGAGATCAGGAATATAACCAAAATCCAATTTTCAACTGCAGAGATCTGCCAAAGAGTCCTTGGGAAACTCATAGCCACCAAGGATGCAGTAAAATGGTCAATGAGACACTCCAGACCTCTCCAGATCCATTTCCTAGGACAATGGAGACATGGACAGAACCCCCAACAACTCATCTACCTTCCAGCATCCCTAATATCAGAAATGAAATTGTGGCTGAATACCGACAATTTCAAACCCATAGACCTGAATCATCCCCGATGGAGAACTATCGTAACAGACGCCAATCCAACAGAATGGGGAGCAACTTGCCTGAACAAATCAGATCAGGGGACCTGGGACAAACACACAGCATCCATCTCCCAGAATTTCAGAGTACTGCAGGCCCTGAAAACATTCAAGTCACTCATCATCAATCTATCAGTCATGATTCATTCAGACAACACAACTGTGGTATCATACTTGAAGAAAGGGGGCAGCACACGCAGCACTCAACTCTGGAGGAAAACAATGGAAATATCATCCATAAGTAATAGAAAATGTGATATATTTGGTCATGAACTTCTTTCTATGCTTGTTATACAAATATATTAATGGGCCATACAATAACTCTCTGGTGCATTGTTCACTAATAGATCATATCAGAGGACTCATGGACATTCTTTAAGATTGTGAGAACGGTGAAATTGTGGAACTGTCTTCCAGCATATGTGGTAATGGCAAGTTCATTGAATAGCTTAATTGATAAGAATATTGAGAATTATTGGTATTAATACATATACTGTAGTTCTGGTTGGTCAGGATACTATATAATATTGAGAATTACTGGTATTATACATATACTGTAGTTCTGGTTGGTACAGGGTACTATATAATATGAGAATTACTGGTATTAATACATATACTGTAGTTCTGGTTGTACAGGGATACTATATAATATTGAGAATTACTGGTATTAATACATATACTGTAGTCTGGTTGGTACAGGGATACTATAAATATTGAGAATTACTGGTATTACACATATACTGTAGTTCTGGTTGGTACAGGGATACTATAAATATTGAGAATTACTGGTATTACTACATATACTGTAGTTCTGGTTGGTAAAGGGAACTAATAATATTGAGAATTACTGGTATTACTCATATACTGTAGGTCTGTGGTACAGGGATACTCTATAATATTGAGAATTACTGGTATTACTACATATACTGTAGTTCTGGTTGGTACAGGGATACTATATAATATTGAGAATTACTGGTATTATTACATATACTGTAGTCCTGGTTGGTACAGGGATACTATATAATATTGAGAATTACTGGTATTAATACATATACTGTTGATCCAGGGATACTTTCCGATTGCCGTTTGGAGTCAGGAAGGAATTTTTTCCCATTTTTTAGCTGGGTTTTTTGCCTTCCTCTGGATCAAAAGGAAGATGAAAAGGTTGGACGCATGTCTTTTTTCAACCTCAATTAATATGTTAAGTGGTAACCCATTCAATAACCCCACCTTGAAAATCCTGCACATGCATCTATATTATCTTCCCCTTGCAGCTGTAATATGTGGTTTCTATAGGTTAATGTTGTAGGATATGAATTCCCCACTAATGTGCAATGGACTGGTATTATTTGATTGGACAGAAAGACCCTGCTTTTAAAGTCTGCCACATGAAAACAAAATCAAAGGGGCATATTTATAAAAAAGACGAACATAACGGAAAAAATTACCGCCGCACGTCGCGGTTGCGGTAATAGCGCGATCGCCATATTTATAACAGCGATCCCTATCGCCCCAATGT
The DNA here is from genome assembly GCA_019447015.1 of Hymenochirus boettgeri. Classification (NCBI taxonomy): domain Eukaryota; kingdom Metazoa; phylum Chordata; class Amphibia; order Anura; family Pipidae; genus Hymenochirus; species Hymenochirus boettgeri. Next base: position 340,634,658 of record CM033470.1, read on the forward strand.
GCAGCGGTAATTCCCTTTGTGGCGATACTGGGTGCGCTAAGTCCAGTATCGCCGCGAAGGGACTTAAAAACCCTTCCCGGCATCCCCTCCCAACCAGGATCGCCGGGAAGGGTTTTTAAGTCCCTTCGCGGGTCCCGTCGCAGTGGATGGTCGCATTCACCGCGGAGAGCGGCGGGGGTGTACACCCACCTCGCCCCCTACGGCGGGTGCGACCACCCGCAGCCACCCCCCTTCCCAGCAGCCCCTCCCAACCCCTTTCCCGCTCGCAGCAATCTCGGAACAGGAGGCTACTGTCGTAGAGAGACCACCTGCCGTGCACCCCCTCCCCAGCAGTGCAGTGAGCCCGCTGGCACCGCCGGCCTCAGTGGAGCCGATGTTACCAGCCGCTTCTTTCTTCTATCTTCAGCCATCTACTGCGATGGCATCTGAGTTCCACGGCGGAGTGCACCTCTTTATATAGGTTTGCAGAAAACCCTAATCCATTTCTGATTGGTCAATTTTTTTAATGCTTGGTTTACATGCTTTACATTAACCAATCAGATTTTCTGAATTTCTTGGGGGTCGGCGGCCTCAGCGGAGCTGGTTTCGCCGGAACTGGAAGAAAAAAGACGCTGCCCAAGGGCTCTTTTAAGAGCCGCTCACTAGGGGTCCGGTTCGAGCTGCGGGACCCCAGCCAAAAGCACTTGTTAGTGCCGCAAGGGCCCTTACAAGGGCCGGGGAGGGGGGGCCTGGTTTGAGCTGCGGGACCCCTAAGCCCCAAAGGTCTCTTGTCAGAGCAGCAAGGGCACCTGATAGGGCCAGGGAGGGTGTCCCGGTTCGAGCTGAGGGACCCCTTAAGCCCCAAAAGGCCCTTCTCAGGGCCCCCGCTGGAGGGTGCCTCCAACCATCTGGGACTGTTTTTTTTTTTACAAAAAAATATAATTTAAATCAAATGTTTTCCTTGACAAGGAAGGCAAACGGAGGGTCCTTGAGACTGTTGTTTAAAAGGAGAACTTCCTAATAAAAATAATCGGTGTTTATGACATCACAACGTAACATTTGTGAGGCTATAATGTAGAAGGAAAAAGAGATTTTAGCCTTGTAAGAATGTAAGGACACTCGGGTGCCCCCTTCATTCATGTCTCTGTGACCGGTGTGAACTAGGCACGGCAAGCGGTTTGTTTGTTAGTGTTTAGAAACGTGACATCGCCCACGGGTGCAGGATGAAAGGAGACGGTAATAATGGTAAAGGTTTGTTACATTTCCATTCACAATCTCAAAAAGGTTATGAAAGGAAACGGCTCGAAATCAGAAGAAAGGAGGCAACTTTCAGAGGAAATAAAGAGTTCAAATGATAATCAATCAAAAATGTTCTTGTATTGGATCTGTGACCTCATTAAACTTCCCACCTGTAGCAGTATTGTAACAATTATCTGCCCAACTTCCACCTGTAGCAATATTGAAACAATTCTCTGCCCAACCTCCCATCTGTAGCAATATTGTAACAATTATCTGCCCAACTTCCCACCTGTAGCAGTATTGTAACAATTCTCTGCCCAACTTCCACCTGTAGCAGTATTGTAACAATTCTCTGCCCAACTTCCCACATGTAGCAGTATTGTAACAATTCTCTGCCCAACCTCCCATCTGTAGCAATATTGTAACAATTATCTGCCCAACTTCCCACCTGTAGCAATATTGTAACAATTCTCTGCCCAACTTCCACCTGTAGCAGTATTGTAACAATTCTCTGCCCAACCTCCCATCTGTAGTAATATTGTAACAATTCTCTGCCCAACCTCCCATCTGTAGTAATATTGTAACAATTATCTGCCCAACTTCCCACCTGTAGCAATATTGTAACAATTCTCTGCCCAACTTCCACCTGTAGCAGTATTGTAACAATTCTCTGCCCAACCTCCCATCTGTAGTAATATTGTAACAATTCTCTGCCCAACTTCCACCTGTAGCAATATTGTAACAATTATCTGCCCAACTTCCCACATGTAGCAGTATTGTAACAATTCTCTGCCCAACTTCCCACATGTAGCAATATTGTAATAATTCTCTGCCCAACTTCCACCTGTAGCAGTATTGTAACAATTATCTGCCCAACTTCCCACCTGTAGCAATATTGTAACAATTCTCTGCCCAACTTCCACCTGTAGCAGTATTGTAACAATTCTCTGCCCAACTTCCCACATGTAGCAGTATTGTAACAATTCTCTGCCCAACCTCCCATCTGTAGTAATATTGTAACAATCATCTGCCCAACTTCCACCTGTAGTAATTTTACAATCTTACAATTCCCAGCATTCCTAAGGTAACACAAGGAGAAGCTGATGCTCACCCTTTTTCTGCATTGTTATCCTCAGGTCTTGCTTGCTCTGCGTTTGCCCAGTAGAAACTGTCTCCCCTTCATCGTCCTCATGGCCTGACTGTCGCACTGTAAGGATCTGAACCTGGCTAGCAGAGTCAGGCGTTTCCTCTTGAAAAGCTGCTGGACCGTCAATACCTGTTGTGGCAGATACTGTATGGTCAATCTAATAGGAAAACCCCCCAACCAATTGTTTTGAAGATAACCCTCCACCTGAATACAGAAGAAAGAAGCCTTGAGACAAGAAGTGAAGAGAATCAATTCTCAGTACAAAGGCAAGTGCAGGAGTAGGAATGAAGTGGATCTGGAAACCTAGTTGCTATTTAGTTTATCTTTACAGTGTAAATGTTATTGAATTTAAAGAGCATGTCCACCTCTAACTAAAAATTAGACATGAGAAGATGAACAATGAACAAATGGCCAATTCACCGGACAATCGTACGTGTGTGGTCGTTTTTCGGATCCGTCAGGGTGGATCAACAAACGATGCTTCACCCCCAGCAGTCAGTGATGACCAAAACAGCTGATGTTACAACCAATGACTGCTGTTCCCCAAGCAACCTCTTCTGCACATGGGCAAGCTCCTAAAGAGCTCATACTGTGACACATGCAAACAGGACACAGGCACGAGTGTCCCCTATATACAATGACAGTGATGACAACAAAATTCAAAAAGGGGGGCGGTGAGCCCAGTGTATAAATTGGGAGATATTTGTAAGTTTCTTAGTAACCAAAGAGGTGGAACTATAACCCTCTGCGGGTGTTACCTGTACATTATAGAGGAAACAGAGTTAGAATTATAAAATTGCATTTTGTGTTAAAACCATGGACGTTTTGTAGGGCCCTAAACCGCAACATAGCCGAGGGCCCTATCCAGTCTTAATCCTGCTCAGTGCAGTGATCCTGTAGATGAATAGCTGAAACCTGCACAAAGAGAATATTCCAAACCAATGTCACCCCCTTAATCCCCTTTATTGATTGGAAACAGGTACTGATAGACACGATTATTTCTCTCTAACGTTTCCATTGCGCCAGGAAGGAAAATCCAACACCTGTCCCTTTAATTCCTTTCAGACACGTTAACCCAATGTTTACCAGACACGTCCTAATCAGACGTCTTATCAAATAAATGGGAGAGAAAGGACTACAGCTGGATCCTGGGATTCTGGTCTTACAGGGAAAATTGAAAGTCACCTATCATAATGGGTTATTGTGTGTGCTCATTTATATTTGTACATATTGTGTGGGAGCTGCCATGCTGCATATTTTAGACTGTATGAGGGTATAGCTTATTGTGTGTACAGAACATTCCTTCTTTGTATATTTATATTTATACATATGGGTGGGAGCTGCCATATTGTTTCCCTTAGACAGTACAGTATGAGGGTATAGCTTATTGTGTGTACAGAACATTCCTTCTCTGTATATTTATATTTATACATATGGGTGGGAGCTGCCATATTGTTTCCCTTAGACAGTACAGTATGAGGGTATAGCTTATTGTGTGTACAGAACATTCCTTCTTTGTATATTTATACATATGGGTGGGAATTTTTATTCATAAAACACTTTACAAAATTACATTCAAAATATTATCAACACAATTTGCAATATAGAATACAATTCAATTTAAAGAGATATTCCATTAATTGATATGATCCCATAGTTCCCCTTTCCTCCTTTTCATATCTATCATTTTAATAAACCTAATGTCACTCTGTGCGGCTCTAACTGCCCAATCCAAACATCCTTCCTCTGCACAGATAGCTTTTTTACATCTGGCTTGCCATAGGTAATACCGTATTATAGCTATAATAATGCACATGGTTTCTCTATTTACAGCTGGGTTTCTATTTGTAACTCCATATGCTGCTTCCTGGTAGGATAAACCCCCCAAATTGAGACTCAGAGCTTTACCTACTTGTTCCCACAATGTCTTTGCGATGGGACAAACAATAAGGAAATGTTCCTGGGATTCTTCTGATTTACAGCCCCAAGGACATTCTCTATCTGCCACATTGATATATTTTGTATTTCCCCGTACATACAGTTTCCCTTGGAGAGTCAGCCATGCAGTATCTTGTAGTTTGGGGGGGAACCTCTTACTGGTTAGATACTGTGAACTCTCTGTCTGTACATCACTGGGACAGTCTATCAGAACTGGTAGGACAATAAAATGTGACTGTAACACTGTACAATACAATTCTTTCCGTGACATTGAGGTAAGTTCGGACACACTGATGCCCCATCTTCTCAACATCTTTAACCCTAAAGTCAAATGTGGGGAAAGGTGATATCCTCGTATCAGGACCTGTTTCACCCGACCTCCCAATAACCAGTCCTTAATAAAGGGCGACACCTGAGCCTTTACACTATTTCCCCATAGGGAGCTTGTTGTCTGCATCAAACATCCAAAATTATACTTTAGGAACATAGTCCCAAAAAATGCAACAGGACACAACATCCCCAAACCTCCCTCCCTTCGCCTTAGGTAGGTGACCCCCCGCTTTACTGGGTTCAATCTGCTCCCCCACAGCATTTGGAAAAACAAACTGAATATCTGAGTATAAAAAGCTTCTGGCAATGGGAAAATACAGGAAACAAACAGGAAGGTTGGTACCAGGTAAGTCTTAATGACTTTAACTCTCTCCAAATAGGACAACTTCCAGGATTTCCACCGTTTTATTTTACCCATCCCGATATCTAATTTCTCTTTCCAGTTTACTTCACCATTGTCCTCTCTCCCAAATCGAATCCCCAAGATCTTAATCTGATTAGGGGTCACTGGGAAATTCTGGAGATGGAAAGTTGGTTCACTGTCCAGACACCAGAAAGCTTCTGACTTTTCATGGTTAACTAGAGAACCCGAGGCCTCAGAGTAACTTGTGATGTGCTTCACTATAGCGCCCTCCTCAGCAGGATTAGATATTACAATGGTCACATCGTCTGCATAGGCTATTACATTTAACATCTGACCATGGGGAAGCCTTATACCCTCCTTAATATCCATCTCTAGCAACCGAAGGAAAGGGTCAATGGCCAAACTGTACAAGAGAGGGCTCAGAGGGCAGCCTTGTCTCACCCCTGCTCCCACCTCAAACCCATCTCCTTGCCAGCCATTAATCAGCGGGGAGCATGTTGCCCCTTTGTACAGGACACATAACCAACTGATAAACTTTGTAGGGATCCCATATTTTGACAAAACTGCCCATAAATATTGATGGTTTACTCTGTCAAAGGCCTTGGCTTGGTCTATACATAGCAGATACTTATTCCACCCTTGGGCTTTACATTCTTCAAGGGCTTCTCTTATTGACAGGACTGCCCCAAAGATATTTCTCCCTCTCACTGTACAGAATTGGAAAGGAGAAAGTAACACGTCTGAAAACTGAACAAGACGAGAGAAAAGAACCTTCGCCAACAACTTCCTATCTGTATTGAGCAAAGTTATTGGCCTCCAGTTCTCAACACGTCTCCCGTCCTTCCCCTTAGACAGAAGGATAAGAGAGGAAACTTCCATTGAGGGGGGTAAGGAACCTTCGTTTAGACATTCGTTAAAAACCTGAGCCAGGGTTGGAGCCAAAAGATCTTTAAAAGTTTTATAAAACTCTGATGTCAACCCATCTGGACCTGGAGCCTTTTTACTGTGTAAATTACTGATCTCTAACTCTATTTCTTCTGCTGTTATCTCTGCAGTCAGAGTAGAACAATCCATATTGTGTGTGTCTGGACCAGACATTGCCTTTAATTGTCCATCTTTCCCTTTATCATAGTTTTAGCACAGTGTTCTCCTACCACCCCCAAAATCCCCTCCTTAGAACTCTGCATGTTTCCTTCTTGGTCCATAAGACCCTCTACTTGCCTCTTTTTAACAGTTTCATTACAATTCTGGCAAGGGTCCGGTAAAACGGACTTCCCATAATCCCTTTCCAGAACCAAACTCTTGTAACGACTGTATTGATATTGCTTCATCAGAGATTTCAATTCAGCAACTTTCCCAGCATCTGCCCCATCTGAAATACAGACTTCCAGCTTCTTCCTTAAAGACTGATATTTCATTTGTCTTTGGCTCTCCCTGTTTAATGATCGAGACTTAAAATAGGTAGAAATTTCCTTCTTGGTTCCCTCCCACCATGAAGAGTTGTGAGATAAAACTCTGTCTTTGTTAATTGGACATTATAAAAGGCACTAAAACTCTTCTTTACCTGCTCTCCCTCCAGATTTCCTGCTCCCAACCTCCACAAGCCTTTTCCCCTCCGTGGGGCTTCTGCTACCCCATAACAAAAAGAGATGGCCAGATGGTCCGAAAACTCCACCACAGTCTCCTTAATATCAGAGAACGTTCCACCTTCCTTTATAAAAATCATGTCCAAACGACTACTCCTACCGGCACAGTAGTATGTGTACTCCTACCGGCACAGTAATATGTGTGTTCCTACCCGCACAGTAATATGTGTACTCCTACCGGCACAGTAATATGTGTACTCCTACCCCCACAGTAATATGTGTACTCCTACCGGCACAGTAATATGTGTACTCCTACCCCCCACAGTAATATGTGTACTCCCTTAGACAGTACAGTATGAAGGTATAGCTTATTGTATGTACAGAACATTCCTTCTCTGTATATTTATATTTATACATATGGGTGGGAATTTTTTTTATTCATAAAACACTTTACAAAATTACATTCAAAATTTGCAATATAAAATACAATTCAATTTAAAGAGATATTCCATTAATTGATATGATCCCATAGTTCCCCTTTCCTCCTTTTCATATCTATCATTTTAATAAACCTAATGTCACTCTGTGCGGCTCTAACTGCCCAATCCAAACATCCTTCCTCTGCACAGATAGCTTTTTTACATCTGGCTTGCCATAGGTAATACCGTATTATAGCTATAATAATGCACATGGTTTCTCTATTTACAGCTGGGTTTCTATTTGTAACTCCATATGCTGCTTCCTGGTAGGATAAACCCCCCAAATTGAGACTCAGAGCTTTACCTACTTGTTCCCACAATGTCTTTGCGATGGGACAAACAATAAGGAAATGTTCCTGGGATTCTTCTGATTTACAGCCCCAAGGACATTCTCTATCTGCCACATTGATATATTTTGTATTTCCCCGTACATACAGTTTCCCTTGGAGAGTCAGCCATGCAGTATCTTGTAGTTTGGGGGGGAACCTCTTACTGGTTAGATATTGCAAACTCTCTGTCTGTACATCACTGGGACAGTCTTTCAGAACTGGTAGGACAATAAAATGTGACTGTAACACTGTACAATACAATTCTTTCCGTGACATTGAGGTAAGTTCGGACACACTGATGCCCCATCTTCTCAACATCTTTAACCCTAAAGTCAAATGTGGGGAAAGGTGATATCCTCGTATCAGGACCTGTTTCACCCGACCTCCCAATAACCAGTCCTTAATAAAGGGCGACACCTGAGCCTTTACACTATTTCCCCATAGGGAGCTTGTTGTCTGCATCAAACATCCAAAATTATACTTTAGGAACATAGTCCCAAAAAATGCAACAGGGCACAACATCCCCAAACCTCCCTCCCTTCGCCTTAGGTAGGTGACCCCCAGCTTTACTGGGTTCAATCTGCTCCCCCACAGCATTTGGAAAAACAAACTGAATATCTGAGTATAAAAAGCTTCTGGCAATGGGAAAATACAGGAAACAAACAGGAAGGTTGGTACCAGGTAAGTCTTAATGACTTTAACTCTCTCCAAATAGGACAACTTCCAGGATTTCCACCGTTTTATTTTACCCATCCCGATATCTAATTTCTCTTTCCAGTTTACTTCACCATTGTCCTCTCTCCCAAATCGAATCCCCAAGATCTTAATCTGATTAGGGGTCACTGGGAAATTCTGGAGATGGAAAGTTGGTTCACTGTCCAGACACCAGAAAGCTTCTGACTTTTCATGGTTAACTAGAGAACCCGAGGCCTCAGAGTAACTTGTGATGTGCTTCACTATAGCGCCCTCCTCAGCAGGATTAGATATTACAATGGTCACATCGTCTGCATAGGCTATTACATTTAACATCTGACCATGGGGAAGCCTTATACCCTCCTTAATATCCATCTCTAGCAACCGAAGGAAAGGGTCAATGGCCAAACTGTACAAGAGAGGGCTCAGAGGGCAGCCTTGTCTCACCCCTGCTCCCACCTCAAACTCCTCTCCTTGCCAGCCATTAATCAGCGGGGAGCATGTTGCCCCTTTGTATAGGACACATAACCAACTGATAAACTTTGTAGGGATCCCATATTTTGACAAAACTGCCCATAAATATTGATGGTTTACTCTGTCAAAGGCCTTGGCTTGGTCTATACATAGCAGATACTTATTCCACCCTTGGGCTTTACATTCTTCAAGGGCTTCTCTTATTGACAGGACTGCCCCAAAGATATTTCTCCCTCTCACTGTACAGAATTGGAAAGGAGAAAGTAACACGTCTGAAAACTGAACAAGACGAGAGAAAAGAACCTTCGCCAACAACTTCCTATCTGTATTGAGCAAAGTGATTGGCCTCCAGTTCTCAACACGTCTCCCGTCCTTCCCCTTAGACAGAAGGATAAGAGACGAAACTTCCATTGAGGGGGGTAAGGAACCTTCGTTTAGACATTCGTTAAAAACCTGAGCCAGGGTTGGAGCCAAAAGATCTTTAAAGGTTTTATAAAACTCTGATGTCAACCCATCTGGACCTGGAGCCTTTTTACTGTGTAAATTACTGATCTCTAACTCTATTTCTTCTGCTGTTATCTCTGCAGTCAGAGTAGAAAAATCCATATTGTGTGTGTCTGGACCAGACATTGCCTTTAAGAAATTGTCCATCTTTTCCTTTATCATAGTTTTTGTTTTAAAGAAATTGGCATAGTGTTCTCCTACCACCCCCAAAATCCCCTCCTTGGAACTCTGCATGTTTCCTTCTTGGTCCATAAGACCCTCTACTTGCCTCTTTTTAACAGTTTCATTACAATTCTGGCAAGGGTCCGGTGAAACAGACTTCCCATAATCCCTTTCCAGAACCAAACTCTTGTAACGACTGTATTGATATTGCTTCATCAGAGATTTCAATTCAGCAACTTTCCCAGCATCTGCCCCATCTGAAATACAGACTTCCAGCTTCTTCCTTAAAGACTGATACTTCATTTGTCTTTGGCTCTCCCTGTTTAATGATCGAGACTTAAAATAGGTAGAAATTTCCTTCTTGGTTCCCTCCCACCATGAAGACGTTGTGAGATAAAACTCTGTCTTTGTTAATTGGGCATTATAAAAGGCACTAAAACTCTTCTTTACCTCCTCTCCCTCCAGATTTTCTGCTCCCAACCTCCACAAGCCTTTTCCCCTCCGTGGGGCTTCTGCTACACCATAACAAAAAGAGATGGCCAGATGGTCCGAAAACTCCACCACAGTCTCCTTAATATCAGAGAACTTTCCACCTTCCTTTATAAAAATCATGTCCAAACGACTACTCCTACCGGCACAGTAGTATGTGTGCTTTCCTTTCCTTCCCCCAAAGGTCGACACATCCATTAATCCCACTTGTGATATTAAATCTCTAAAGAAGAGACCCTCATACTTATTAAACCTTCCTGTCCTGTCCTCTGCTCTCATCACCTGATTGAAGTCCCCAGACAATATAGTGGGGATGGAAGTATAAAGATAAGGTTTGATTTCTAGGAGAAGTCTCTTCCTTTCCCCTGTGGTTTGGGGCCCATATACATTTATCAGACGCAATACTCTGCCTTTAAACTTTATATCCAAGAGTAAACACCGTCCAACTGCAATTTCCACCAGCCTGGTGACTTCAAACTGGGGTATCCCTTTAAATAGAATCCCAATTCCCCCCGCTGGTTCTGACCCTATGGACCAAAACGACGGGCCTGAACCCCAATCTTTCTTTGCCCTATACAGCTCTGCACTTGTGGTTAATCTGGTCTCCTGTAGAAACATTATATTGGCCTCAGATTCTTTTAGATATTCATAGGCCAAGAACCTCGCCTTGGGAGATTTAATGCTACAGACGTTAATGGTGCAGAAGAATAAAGGAAAAATCATCATCATTTTGCTGGAATCTGCCTCTTTCATTATGGCGTCCATGTTCCCCAGCTGGGGAGTCAGCACAGCCCTGGAATCTGCCTCTTTCATTATGGAGTCCATGTTCCCCAGCTGGGGACTATCCCACAAACCTGTAAGAATTTTAAATCACATTCACATTTCTATATGTATATATTTATATTATTACAATTTTGAGAGCTGATTTTGGACGATCTCTATTATAACTTTTATATTTCCTCCCTATATATTTATTTTTATGTATGTGGGTGGGAGCTGCCATATTGTTTCCCTTAGACAGTACAGTAAGAGGGTATAGCTTATTGTGTGTACAGAACATTCCTCTCTGTATATTATATTATACATATGGATGGGAGCTGCCATATGATTCCCTTAGACAGTACAGTATGAGGGTATTAGCTTATGTGTGTGTACAGACCATTCCTTCTCTGTATATTATATTTATACATATGGGTGGAGCTGCCATATTGTTCCCTTAGACAGTACAGTATGAAGGTTAAGCTATTGTGTACAAGAACATTCCTTCTCGTATATTTATATTATACATATGGGTGGGAGCTGCCATATGTTTCCCTTAGACAGTACAGTATGAGGGTATAGCTTATTGGTGTACAGACCATTCCATTCTGATATTTATATTTATACATATGGGTGGGAGCTGCCATATTGTTTCCCTTAGACAGTACAGTATGAGGGTATAGCTTATTGTGTGTACAGAACATTCCTTCTCTGTATATTTATATTTATACATATGGGTGGGAGCTGCCATAGTGTTTCCCTTAGACAGTACAGTATGAGGGGTATAGCTTATTGTGGGACAGATATTCCTTCTTGTATATTATTATTTTACATATGGGTGGGAGCTGCCATAGGTTCCCTTAGGACAGTACAGTATGAGGGTATAGCTTATTGTGTGTACAGACCATTCCATCTCTGTATATTTATATTTATACATATGGGTGGGAGCTGCCATATTGTTCCCTTAGACAGTACAGTATGAGGGTATAGCTTATTGTGTGTACAGAACATCCTCTCTGTATATTATATTATACATATGGGTGGGAGCTGCCATATTGTTTCCCTTAGACAGTACAGTATGAAGGTATAGCTATTGTGTGTACAGACATTCCTTCTCTGTATAATTATATTTATACCATAGGGTGGGAGCTGCCCATATTGTTTCCCTTAGACAGTACAGTATGAGGGTATAGCTTATTGTGTGTACAGAACATTCCTTCTCTGTATATTTATATTTATACATATGGGTGGGAGAGCTGCCATATGTTTCCCTTAGACAGTACAGTATGAGGGTATAGCTTATGTGTTGTACAGAACATTCTTCTCTGTATATTTAATTTATACATATGGGTGGAGCTGCCATATTGTTTCCTTAGACAGTACAGTATGAGGGTTATAGCTTATTGTGTGTACAGAACATTCCTTCCCTGTATATTATTTATACATATGGGTGGGAGCTGCCATATTGTTTCCCAGACAGTACAGTATGGGTATAGCTTATTGTGTGTACAGAACATTCCTTCTCTGTATATTTATATTTTACATTGGGTGGGAGCTGCCATATTGTTCCTTAGACAGTACAGTTATATGGTATAGCTTATTGTGTGTACAAAACATTCCTTCTCTGTATATTTATACATATGGGTGGGAGCTGCCATATATGTTTCCCTTAGACAGTACAGTATGAGGGTATAGCTTATGTGTGGTACAAAACATTCCTTCTCTGTATATTTATATTATACATATGGGTGGGAGCTGCCATAGTTTCCCTTAGACAGCACAGTATGATGGTATAGCTTATTGTGTGTACAAAACATTCCTTCTCGGTATATTTATACATATGGGTGGGAGCTGCCATATGTTTCCCTTAGACAGTACAGTATGAAGGTATAGCTTATTGTATGTACAGAACATTCCTTCTCTGTATATTATATTTATACATATGGTGGGAATTTTTTTTATTCATAAAAACACTTTACAAAATACATTCAAAAATTTGCAATATAAAATACAATTCAATTTAAAGAGATATTCCATTAATGATATGATCCCATAGTTCCCCTTTCCTCCTTTTCATATCATCATTTTAATAAACCTAATGTCACTCTGTGCGGCTCTAACTGCCCAATCCAAACATCCTTCCTCTGCACAGATAGCTTTTTTACATCTGGGCTTGCATAGGTAATACCGTATTATAGCTATAATAATGCACACTGGTTTCTCATTTACAGCTGGGTTTCTATTTGTAACTCCATATGCTGTCCTGGTAGGATAAACCCCCCAAATTGAGACTCAGAGCTTTACCTACTTGTTCCCACAATTCTTTGCGATGGGACAAACAATAAGGAAATGTTCCTGGGATTCTTGATTTACAGCCCCAAGGACATTCTCTATCTGCCACATTGATATATTGTATTCCCCGTACATTACGTTTCCCTTGGAGAGTCAGCCATTCAGTATCTTGTAGTTGGGGGGGAACCTCTTACTGGTTAGATATTGCAAACTCTCTGTCTGTACATCACTGGGACAGTCTTTCAGAACTGGTAGGACAATAAAAATGTGACTGAACACTGTACAATACAATTCTTTCCGTGACATTGAGGTAAGTTCGGACACACTGATGCCCCTCTCTCAACATCTTTAACCCTAAAGTCAAATGTGGGGAAAGGTGATATCTCGTATCAGGACCTGTTTCACCCGACCTCCCAATAACAGTCCTTAATAAAGGGCGACACCTGAGCCTTTACACTATTTCCCATAGGGAGCTTGTTGTCTGCATCAAACATCCAAAATTATACTTTAGGAACATAGTCCCAAAAAAATGCAACAGGGCACAACATCCCCAAACCTCCCTCCCTTCGCCTTAGGTAGGTGACCCCCAGCTTTACTGGGTTCAATCTGTCCCCCACAGCATTTGGAAAAACAAACTGAATATCTGAGTATAAAAAGCTCTGGCAATGGGAAAATACAGGAAACAAACAGGAAGGTTGGTACCAGGTAAGTCTTAATGACTTTAACTCTCTCAAATAGGACAACTTCCAGGATTTCCACCGTTTTATTTTACCCATCCCGATATCTAATTTCTCTTTCCAGTTTACTTCACCATTGTCCTCTCTCCCAAATCGAATCCCCAAGATCTTAATCTGATTAGGGGTCACTGGGAAATTCTGGAGATGGAAGTTGGTTCACTGTCCAGACACCAGAAAGCTTCTGACTTTTCATGGTTAAATGAGAACCGAGGCCTCAGAGTAACTTGTGGATGTGCTTCACTATAGCGCCTCCTCAGCAGGATTAGATAACAATGGTCACATCGTCTGCATAGGCTATTACATTTAACATCTGACCATGGGGAAGCCTTATACCCTCCTTAATATCCATCTCTAGCAACCGAGGAAAGGGTCAATGGCCAAACTGTACAAGAGAGGGCTCAGAGGGCAGCCTTGTCTCACCCTGCTCCCACCTCAAACTCCTCTCCTTGCCAGCCATTAATCAGCGGGGAGCATGTTGCCCCTTGTATAGGACACATAACCAACTGATAACTTTGTAGGGATCCCATATTTTGACAAAACTGCCCATAAATATTGATGGTTTACTCTGTCAAAGGCCTTGGCTTGGTCTAACATAGCAGATACTTATTCCACCCTTGGGCTTTACATTCTTCAAGGGCTTCTCTTATTGACAGGACTGCCCCAAAGATATTTCTCCCTCTCAATGTACAGAATTGGAAAGGAGAAAGTAACACGTCTGAAAACTGAACAAGACGAGAGAAAAGAACCTTCGCCAACAACTTCCTATCTGTATTGAGCAAAGTGATTGGCCTCCAGTTCTCAACACGTCTCCCGTCCTTCCCCTTAGACAGAAGGATAAGAGACGAAACTTCCATTGAGGGGGGTAAGGAACCTTCGTTTAGACTAGACATTCGTTAAAAACCTGAGCCAGGGTTGGAGCCAAAAGATCTTTAAAGGTTTTATAAACTCTGATGTCAACCCATCTGGACTGGAGCCTTTTTACTGTGTAAATTACTGATCTCTAACTCTATTTCTTCTGCTGTTATCTCTGCAGTCAGAGTAGAAAAATCCATATGTGTGTGTCTGGACCAGACATTGCCTTTAAGAAATTGTCCATCTTTTCCTTATCATAGTTTTGTGTTTAAAGAAATTGGCATAGTGTTCTCCTACCACCCCAAAATCCCCTCCTTGGAACTCTGCATGTTCCTTCTTGGTCCTAAGACCCTCTACTTGCCTCTTTTTAACAGTTTCATACAATTCTGGCAAGGGTCCGGGTGAAACAGACTTCCCATAATCCCTTTCCAGAACCAAACTCTTGTAACGACTGTATTGATATTGCTTCATCAGAGATTTCAATTCAGCAACTTTCCCAGCATCTGCCCCATCTGAAATACAGACTTCCAGCTTCTTCCTTAAAGACTGATACTTCATTTGTCTTTGGCTCTCCTGTTAATGATCGAGACTTAAAATAGGTAGAAATTTCCTTCTTGGTTCCCTCCCCCCATGAAGACGTTGTGAGATAAAACTCTGTCTTTGTTAATTGGGCATTATAAAAGGCACTAAAACTCTTCTTTACCTCCTCTCCCTCCAGATTTTCTGCTCCCAACCTCCACAAGCCTTTTCCCCTCCGTGGGGGCTTCTGCTACACCATAACAAAAAACGATGGCCAGATGGTCCGAAAACTCCACCACAGTCTCCTTAATATCAGAGAACTTTCCACCTTCTTTATAAAAATCATGTCCAAACGACTACTCCTACCGCACAGTAGTATGTGTTCTTCCTTTCCTTCCCCCAAAGGTCGACACATCCATTAATCCCACTTGTGATATTAATCTCTAAAGAGAGACCCTCATACTTATTAAACCTCCTGTCCTGTCCTCTGCTCTCATCACCTGATTGAAGTCCCCAGACAATATAGTGGGGATGGAAGTATAAAGAAAGGTTTGATTTCTAGGAGAAGTCTCTTCCTTTCCCCTGTGGTTTGGGGCCCAAATCATTTATCAGACGCAATACTCTGCCTTTAAACTTTATATCCAAGAGTAAAACACCGTCCAACTGCAATTTCCACCAGCCTGGTGACTTCAAACTGGGGTATCCCTTTAAATAGAATCCCAATTCCCCCGCGGGTTCTGACCCTATGGACCAAATGACGGGCCTGAACCCCAATCTTCTTTGCCAATACAGCTCTGCACTTGTGGTTAATCTGGTCTCCTGTAGAAACATTATATTGGCCTCAGATTCTTTAGATATTCATAGGCCAAGAACCTCGCCTTGGGAGATTTAATGCTACAGACGTTAATGGTGCAGAAGAATAAAGGAAAAATCATCATCATTTTGTTTTTTTCTGATTCCCTCCTGTCTCCCTCTCCATCACCGTATCTCTTAACTTGGACCCCTTTACCTTTCGCTTTGAGGGGCGACTATCAAATTCCTTCAACTCATCCTCATCTAGGGATTCCCAGTCCTCCTAGGTTTTTCTCTTTCTCTCCTTTTTCCTTCCTTCTCTTTTCCTATTTCCTCTCTCTTTTCCTAATGTTCCTTTCCCCTTAACTCTATATCCATATTAACTCTGTCACTGCGTCTGATCCCAACTCAACTCCCTCTCCATCATCTTTATCTGTCTCTCCTCTCCTCAGCCTCCATCCTCTCCAATTCTTCTGCCTCCTCTGAGGAATCTGCCCAGCTTTTCCCACCTGGGATCTCGTACCTATTGGCAGTGGACAACACTGTCGGTTTCTGCTTTACAGCCTTGGTTCTCCTTTTAACCACTTCCCACTCCCCCTCATTGTCTCCCCAGTATTGACCACTGATGCTGAACCTCATCTGCTCCTCTCGCCCCATCTCCCCCGGGGGTCTCTGGCTGTAAAGGATCTTGGGTTGGGGTCAGTTCCTTTCCAGGGTTGGCAGGATTTGATGATATTATGCCAGGCCTCGGGGCACCTATTGTGGGAGTGGCCAAGCTGTAGGCACAGATTGCACCTGATCTGGTCACATTCCTTACTGGTGTGACCCAATCCCCCACACAATACAACGCTGGACGGTGCACATACTCACTAGGTGACGGTTAGAGCCACATTTAAAACACAGGCGTGGTTGCCAGGGTAATAACACACTCCCCTTTCCCTTCCAATAAAGAAAAGACATAGGTAGGTGCCTGGGTACATTATGGGTGACTGACAGTCTCACTGGACTCTCCATCCCCCCGCCAGAACCCATCCTCATCATACAACTTTGGTGAGTGGGGACAGGACCGAGCACTGCCTCTTAGCCAGACCAGGATATCCTCGGTGGGATGGATTCATTTTTAAAAGCGATTGTTACATTTTTAGTTTCTGGCTTTGTGATTGAAATCACCTGGAAAACTCCCACATTGAGGATCTTTTCAATTCCCCATATTTACACCAAAACGCCTCCAATCCCTGGGACAGTTTAAAACTCACATCAAACTCCGTCTCTGATTGGCTGATCAGAGCGAATACGTCATTTACAGTGAACCCCATTGACTCCATTAATAAACGCCTGCAATAAAGCTTCTGTTTGGGGTCTTGTCTTTATCCCCAACCCACCGGATCTTCACCACATTCCTTCTCTTAAACACCTCACTCCCAGCAATGGTCTCGCCCTCCTTCCAAACACACTCCTGGCTCCCACACATTGGGTCTCTCTTGGGGTCCCCCTGCACCCCTAAACCTTTCTCCCCACCACCCTCACCGCATACGTTATTAGGGTCCGTCTGGGTTAAGTCCTCCTCTCCGTGGGTCTTCCTTCTGGGATGTTCCCTTCTCGGTTCTAGTCTCTTTTCCATCTTTACCAGACTCCATTTCTTCAGAAAGTTCTTTATTTCTACAAGTCTCTTTCCAGGGTCCAAAACCTCCACCGCCCTTTAATTTCTTCTCCACCTCCTCCAACTCCCTGGTTAGGTAATGAAGTTTCCTGATGCTGTTATTTCTCTTATCCGGCTCTTCCATTCAAACGGGTGATTTTTCAGCAATGTGCTGCTCTATCTCTTCCTTCCTCCTGCTCAGCACGGCCATCGCCTTTAAGGCTTTTGGATTTCCTCCTGTTCTCCTGCTGATCAGTTTGTTTCTTTTCCTCTCTCTCCCCCTCCTCCTTCCATTCAGTCCCAGTGCACTCAGGCTCCTCCCCCATGGAGTTCTCTCCTACCTGCCCCCAGCAGGGCCTGGTCCACCTGTTCAGCCTCCTCCAGAGCCTGTTCAGCCATTTCCTTGCAGGGAGAGTGACAGGCCGTCAGTTCACTCAACACTTCCACCTCCGTGCATCGTTACTACAACCCCCAGCGGTCTCCATGTTATCAGCGTCTGTGTTTCCTACCCCAGCATGGGGAGTCAGCACAGCCCTGGAATCTGCTCTTTCATTATGGCGTCCATGTCCCCAGCTGGGGAGTCAGCACAGCCCTGGAATCTGCTCTTTCATTATGGCGTCCATGTCCCCAGCTGGGGTCAGCACAGCCCTGGAATCTGCCTCTTTTCATTATGGCGTCCATGTTCCAGCTGGGGAGTCAGCACAGCCCGGAATCTGCCTCTTTCATTATGGCGTCATGTTCCCAGCTGGGGGCCTTCTGTGTTTTACTTTCCACTTTCTTAAATTCTTTCAAAAACTTCCTTTTCTCTCTTCTTTTAGCCTTAGACACAGACGTGTTGTCCTCACTGTGTCTCTCCGACTCCTAGGGAGCTCATGGCTTCTTCCCCCTCCATGGCTTCCAAGTCAGTACTGGGCTTCTTTACCCATTAACAGGCCTCAGGGGGGAGAGGATACAAGGAAATATCCTGCTATACTGGATAATAGGTAAGCAGAATAACGGCACCTTCCCTGGACCCAACAAGGGCCAGGGACTGAAGAAAAACACAAACTTCCAGGAGCTCACTTCCTGCTGCTGCTCACATATGGGGGGGCAGCCATTTGTTTCCCTTAGACGTACAGTATGAGGGTATAGCTTATTGTGTGGTTTCTTGTATATTTATACATATGGGTGGGAGCTGCCATATTGTTTCCCTTAGACAGTACAGTATGAAGGTATAGCTTATTGTAGTACAGAACATTCCTCTCTGATATTATATTTATACATATGGGTGGGAGCTGCCATATTGTTTCCTTAGACAGTACAGTATGAGGGTATAGCTTATTGTGTGTACAGAACATTCCTTCTTGTATATTTATACATATGGGTGGGAGCTGCCAATTGTTTCCCTTAGACAGTACAGTATGAGGGTATAGCTTATTGTGTGTACAGAACATTCCTTCTCTGTATATTTATACATATGGGTGGGAGCTGCCATATTGTTTCCCTTAGACAGTACAGTATGAGGGTATAGCTTATTGTGTGTACAGAACATTCCTCTCTGTATATATTTATACATATGGGGGGGAGCTGCCATATTGTTTCCCTAGACAGTACAGTATGAGGGATAGCTTATTGTGTGTAAAGAACATTCCTTCTCTGTATATTTATTTATACATATGGGTGGGAGCTGCCATATTGTTTCCCTTAGACAGTACAGTATGATGGTATAGCTTAGTGTGTACAGAACATTCTTCTCTATAATTATATTTATACATATGGGTGGGAGTGCTGCCATATGTTTCCCTAGACAGTACAGTATAAGGGTATAGATATTGTGTGTACAGAACATTCCTTCTTGTATATTTATACATATGGGTGGGAGCTGCCATATTGTTTCCCTTAGACAGTACAGTATGAGGGTATAGCTTATTGTGTACAGAACATTCCTTCTCTGTATATTTATATATACATATGGGTGGGAGCTGCCATATTGTTTCCCATAGACAGTACAGTAGAGGGTATAGCTATTGTGTGTACAGAACATTCCTTCTCTGTTATTTATACATATGGGGGGGAGCTGCCACATTGTTTCCCTAGACAGTACAGTATGAGGTTAGTTATTGTGTACAGAACATTCCTTCTCTGTATATTTATAAATATGGGTGGGAGCTGCCATATTGTTTCCCTTAGACAGTACAGTATAAGGGTATAGATATTGTGTGTACAGAACATTCCTTTCTGTATATTTATACATATGGGTGGGATCTGCCAATTGTTTCCCTTAGACAGCAGTACAGTATGAGGGTATAGCTTATGTGTGTACAGAACAATCCTTCTCTGTATATATATACATATGGGTGGGAGCTGCCATATTGTTTCCCTTAGACAGTACAGTATGAGGGTATAGCTTATTGTATGGTACAGAACATTCCTTCTCTGTCTATTTATATTTATACATATGGGTGGGAGCTGCCATATGTTTCCCTTAGACAGTACAGTATGAGGGTATAGATTATTGTGTGTACAGAACATTCCTTCTCGTATAATTTATACATAGGGTGGGAGCTGCATATTGTTTCCCTTAGAAAGTACCAGTATGAGGTATAGCTTATTGTGTGTACAGAACATTCCTTCTCTGTATATTTATATTATACATTTTGTATGGTGGTAAGGTGACTCCAGGAATAGATCCAACTGAGAAAGACGAAGCAACTTGGATCCAAGACCCTTACCTGACTGTAAGCGTGCTGAATGTTCTGCGTTACTAATTTGGCAGTACAATCACGTTCTATTTTGCTACGGAATCGTCCAGATACAACCTGAGATATCTCATTCACCTTGTTAATCTTTCAGATTCACTGCAGATCAGACCTTAATTAGCTGTTATAGAGTTCTCATCTCTTACGCTCACCACAAGTGTTTAATATCCTGGTGCTCCTTCAGATGAAACCGTAGGACCAAAATTAAATCGTGTGCGGCGATAGATCTCCCATCCTTTCTCTTGTTAGCTGTAAATGTGCATATGAAATTAATGAACGTGCAGCGCTGGCTCTGGATGGGGACATCAGACACCACCTGTCCCCTGTCATTGTAAAATTACTCGTGATGGTCAGTTTTATAAATAAGGTCAATTGTCTCCACAAATACAACACCCTACCTCTACATTGGCAATAATAGAGGGGGGGGGAAATTAACACCTGTGTGTCAGGCGCTTTATGTATCTGCAAGACAAGAGATTGTCTTTTTCATTCCCACAGCCAATATACCATTATGTTTAACCATTTATAGTTATTATGTATAAATAACATTATAACTATATTTTTTTTATACAGTCTTTTTTTTTATTTTTCACCACCGGGGCAGACAGAAATGGTAAATCTTTGGATCTTTATCTCACAAATCTTAAACACAATCCAACCGTAATATTTCGCACTCCTTGTTTCTATGAACAGTTTATAGGATGTTAGAGCTACTGCGGCACATTCGAGCCTCACTATTTCCGATAGACTACAGGGTGTAGACAGATCATTATAAGCATAAACAAAGAAAGTTAATGTATAAGTTCATGATGAGGTCATGCTGAGCCCTGAGAGTTTGCATGGGAGTTTTTTTTAAGGGCCATATTGAATATTACACAGAGCACGAATTCCCAACATTAGACAAAATCTATGATGGTTCTGTTTTACCTTGAGCACCTAAGGGAAACAATATGGCAGCTCCCACCATATGTATAAATAGAGACGTTAATGGTGCAGAAGAATAAAGGAAAAATCATCATCATTTTGGTTTTTTCTGATTCCCCTCCCTGTCTCCCTCTCCATCACCGTATCTCTTAATTTGGACCCCTTTACCTTTCTGCTTTGAGGGTCGACTATCAAATTCCTTCAACTCATCCTCATCTAGGGATTCCCAGTCCTCCTCTAGGTCTTTCTCTTTCTCTCTCCTTTTTCCTTCCTTCTCTTTTCCTATTTCCCTCTCTCTTTTCCTAATGTTTTTCCTTCCTTCTCTTTTCCTATTTCCCTCTCTCTTTTCCTAATGTTCCCTTTCCCCTTTAACTCTATATCCATATTAACTCTGTCACTGCTGTCGAGTAAATGTCTATTAATACGCAAAAGCGAGTAATTATCGATTAACAAATAGCGAGTAAAATGGCTATTCTACCATCCTCGAGTAAATATCGAATTAACAAATATGCGATAAAATGTCTATTATACCAATTAACGCGAGTAAATATCGAATTATTGAATCTGGAGTAAAATTGTCTATTATCCAAATAACACTAGGTAAATATTGAATTAACGTAATATGCAGTAAAGTCTTTATTCCAATACGCGAGTAAATATCGCATTAACATATGCAAGTAAACTGTCTTTATAAACCATACCGGAAATAATCGAATTATCGAATGGCGGTAAAATGTCTATTATACCAATATGCACGAGTAACTATCGATTATTGAATCTTCGCGAGTAAAATGTCTATTATACCAATACTAGTAAATATCGAATTATTGAATCTTGCGAGTAAAATGTCTATTATACCAATATGTGAGTAAATATCGATTAATCAAATATTTGAGTAAAATATCTAATACCAATACGCGAGTACATAATCGAATTAACGAATATGGGAGTAAAATGGCTATTTAAACGCAATACGCGATAAATATCGAATTATCAAATATGTGAGTAAATATCTATTCTCCAATACCGGTACTATCGAATTATATATCGAGTAAAATGTCCGTTATACCAAACGCGAGTATATCGAATTAACAAATATTGCAAGTAAAATGTCTATTAATACCATCGCGAGTAATATCGATTAAACAACTATGTGAGTAAATATCTAATTATAAACCAAATGCTAGTAAATATCCCATTAACGAATCTGCGAGTAAATTCTATTATAACCAATACGCGAGTAAATACGCATTAACAAATAGCGAGTAATTCTATATACCCAATACGCGAGTACATATCGAATTAAGGAATATGCGAGTAAAATATCTATTATCCCATACGCGAGTAACTATCTGAATTAACAAATATCTAGTAAATGTCGATTCTACCAATACGCTAGTATATCGAATTACCAAATATGTGAGTAAATATCTATTATACCAATTGCGAGTAATATCGAATTAACCAATATGCGAGTAAAAAGTCTTTATAACCAATGCCGAGTAAATATCTAATTAACGCATATGTTATTACAATTTCTCTTAACCAATACCGAGTAAATACGAATTACGAAATATTGAGTAAAATGTCTATTATAACCATACGTGAGTAAATATCGAATTAACGAATATGTGAGTAAAAATGTCTATTACAACAACCAATAAAAAACGCGGAGTAATATCGAATTAACGAATATGTGAGTAAAATGTCTATTATACCAATACGCGAGTAAAATCTCATTATCGAATATGTGCGGTAAAAATGTCTCTTATAACCAAATACGTGAGTAAATATCGAATTAAGCAATAATGTGAGTAAAATGTCTATTATATACCCATACGTGAGTAAATATCGTTACGATATGTGAGTAAAATGTCTATTCTACCACGACGCTATGTAAATATCGAATTATCGAATATGTAGTAAAATATCTATTATCACAATACGTGAGTAAATTCGAATTAACGAATTGGTGAGTAAAATGTCGATTAATACCAATAACGCGAGTAGAATATAAATTAGCGAATATGTGAGTAAAATGTCTATTATATCCATACGCACGTAAATATCTAATTGCTATATGGGAGTAAAAGTCATTATACCAATCAAAGTAAGTAATATTGAAATTCGAATCGGTGAGTAAAATTCCTATTATACCAATACGCTAGTAAATATCGAATTATTATCGAATATGTGAGTAAAATATCTATTATCCCATACGCGAGTAAATATCGAATTAATGAATATGCGAGTAAAAATCTATTTTACCAATACGCGAGTAAATATCGAATTATCGATATTGGATTAAAATGTCTATTATACCATACGCGAGTAAAATATCGAATTTCGAATATGTAGTAAAAGTCCTATTATACCAATACGTGAGTAAATATCGAATTAACGATATGCAGTAAAATGTCTATCATACCATACGCGAGTAAATATCGAATTATGGAATATGGGTAGTAAAATTTCTATTATCCCAAGACGCGAGTAATATCGAATTAACGCATATGCGAGTAAAAGTCTATTATACCAATACGCGATTAAATATCGAATAACGATATGCCGAGTAAAATTCTATTATACCAATACGCAGTAAATATCGACATTAAACGAATATGCGGTAAAATGTCCTATTCTACCAATACGCGAGTAAATATCGAATTACGAATATGTGAAGTAAAATGTCTATTTACCAATACACAAGTAAATATCGAATTAACGAATATGTGAGTAAATGTCTATTATACCAATAAGTTAAGTAAAATATTGATGGTCGAATCGGTGAGGTAAATGTCTATTATAACCATACGCGAGTAAAATATCGAATTAATGAATATGCGAGTAAAATTCTATTTTACCAATACGCGAGTAAATATCGAATTATCGAATATGGGAAGTAAAATGTCTATTATAACCATACGCGAGTAAATATCGAATTAACGAATAGTGAGTAAATGTCATTCTACCAATATGCGAGTAATCTCGAATAAACCGAATATGGTGAGTAAAATGTCTATTATACATACGCGGTAAATATCGATTAACGAATATGTGAGTAAAATATCTATATACCAATACGCGAGAAATATCGACTTATGGAATATGGGAGTAAAATGTCTAATTATACCAATCACGCTCGTAAATATCGATACGAATATGCAAGTAAAAGTCGTTTATGCCAATACGCTAGAAAATATCGAATTAACGAAGATGGGAGTAAAATGTCAATTCTACAAATATGTGAGTAATACGAATTAACGAATATGTGAGTAAATGTCCTATTATACCAATACGCGCGTAATATCCGAATTTAACGAATATGTGATAAAAATGTCTATTATACCAATACACAAGTAAATCGAATTAAATGATATGCGAGTAAAATTCTGCTTATACCATACGCAAGTACTATTGATTATCGAATCGGTGAGTAAAATGTCTATTATACCAATACCGAGTAAATATCGACTTAACGAATATGCGAGTAAAATATCCTCTTATACCAATACACAAGTAAATATCGAATTAATGAATATATGTCCGAGTAACTGTCTATTATACCAAGACGCAAGTAAATAGGTATTATCGAATCGGTGAGTAAAATGTCTATTATACCAATATGATGCAGTAATATCGAATTATTCCGAATATGTGAGTAAATGTCTATTATACCAATACGCGATTTAAATATGATTAACGAATATGTGATAAAATGGTCCTATTATACAATACACAAGTAAATATCGATTAACGAATATGTGAGTAAAATGTCTATTAGACCAATAGTAAGTAAATTTGAAGGTCGAAATCGTTGAGTAAAATGTCTAGTATACAATACGCGAGTAATATCGCATAATGAAATACTTCGATTAAAATATCATATTTTACCATACGCGAGTAAATATCGATTATGGAATATGGGAGTAAAATGTTATTATAACCAAGACGCGAGTAAAATCGAATTAACGATATGTGAAGTAAAATGTCCTATTATAACCAATATGCGAGTAAATATCGATTAACGAATATGTGAGTAATCTTATTATACCAATCCTCGAGTAATATCGAATTAAATGGAATAGGGAGTAAAATGGTCTATTATAAAACCAATAAACGCGAGTACATAATCGAATTAACGAATAATCAAGTGACAATGTCTTTTATACATCCGCGAGAAAATATCGAATTAACGAATAATGGGAGTAAAATGTCGATTATACAAATATGTGAGTAAGATATCGAATTTAACGAATATGTGAGAAAATGTCTATTATACAATACGCGAGTAAATATCGCATTAAACGAATATGTGAGTAAAATGTCTTTAAGACCAATACGCGAGTAAATATCGATCGGTGAGTAAAATTCTATTATAATAACAATACGCGAGTAAATATCGAATTATTGATCTGCGAGTAAAATGTCTATTATACCAATACCAGTCAATATCGATAACGAAATGGGATTATAATGTCTATTATACCAGATGTGAGTAATATCGAATTAACCGAATATGGGAGTAAAATGTCTAATTATACCAATACGCGAGTAAATATCGAATTAACAAATTGCGAGTAAATGTCTATTATACCAATACTCGAGTAAATATCAATTAACAAATATGCGAGTAAAATGTCCTATTATACCATACGCGAGTAAATATCGCATGATTGAATCTGCGAGTAAAATGTCTATTATACCAATACCGAGTAAATATTGAATTTAACAATATTCGAGAAAATGTCTATTATACAATCCGCGAGTAAACGATAACGCATATGCAGTAAATGTCTAGTATACCAATACGCGAGTAAATATCGAATTATCGAATCGGCGAGTAAATGTCTATTTTACGCAATATGCTAGTAAATATCGAATAATTGAATCTGCAGTAAATGTCTATTATAACCAATACGTGATAAATATCGAATTATTGGAATCTTCGAGTACAATGTCTATTATAAGCCAATATGTGAGAATATCGAATTAATCAAATATGGAGAAACTATCTATTCTACAATACGCGAGTCAATATCGAATTAACGAATATGTGAGTAAATGTCTATTATACCATACGCGAGTAAATATCGATTATCAAATATGTGAGTAAAATATCTATTAATACCAATACGCGGTAAATATCGAATTACAAATATGCGAGTAAATGTCTATTTATACCAATACGCGAGTAAATATCGAATTAACAAATATCCAGTCAAATGTCCTATTATACCAATACGCCGAGTAAATATCGAATTAACAATATGTGCAGTTAAATATCTATTATACCATATGCGATTGTAAATATGAATTAACGAATATGCGAGTAAAAATATCTATTATACCAATACGCGACGCGATGAAATATCGAATTACAAATATGCGAGTAAAATGTCTATTATAACCAATACAACGCGAGTAAATATCGAATTAAGAATTATGCAGTACATATGCTAATTATACCAATACGCCGAGTAATATCAATAACAAATATGCGAGTACAATGTCTATGTAATAAACCAATACGCGAGTAAATACTCATTAACAAATATGTGAGTAAAATATCTATTCTACCAATATCGAGTAAATATCGAATTAACAAATAGCGAGTAAAAGGTCATTATACCAATGCGCGGTAAATATCGATTAAACGAATATGTGAGAAAATGTCATTATACCAATACGCGAGTAAGATCGAATTAACGAATATGTGAGTAAAATGTCTCATTTCCAATCGCGAGTAAATATCGAAATTTTTTATCCCCCCCCCGGAATATGTGAGTAAAATGTCTATTAATACCAATACTGAGTAAATATCGAATTAACTAATATGTGAGTAATGTCTTTCTACCAATACGTGAGTAATATCGAATTAACGAATATGTGAGTAAAATGTCTAATTATACCATACGCGAGTAAATATCGAATTATCGCATATGTGAGTAAAATGTCTATATACCAATACGTGAGTAAATATCGAATTAACGAATATGTGAGTAAAATTTCTATTACCATACGCGAGTAAATTGAAATTAGCGAATCTGTGGTAAAATGTCTATTATAAACCAATACGCAAGTACATTCTAATTACGATATGTGAGTAAAATGTCTATTATACCAATACGTAAGTAAATATTGAATACGAAACTCGGTGAGTAAATGTCTAATTATACCATACGCGAGTAATATCGAATATCAAATATGTGAGTACAATATTCTTATTATACGCATACGGAGTAAATATCGAATTAATGAATAGGGCGAGTAAAATTATCTATTTTAATCAATACGCTAGTAAAATATCGAATTATCGAATATGGGAGTAAAATTTCTATTAACCAATCACGCGAGTAAATATCGAATTATCGAATATGTGAGTAAAATGTCTATTATAAGCCAATACGTGAGTAAATATCGAATTAAACGAATATGCGAGTAAATGTCCCTATTATACCAATACGCTAGTAAAATAGCGAATTAATGGAATATGGGAGTAAAGATGTCGAATTATACCAATACGCGAGTATATCGAATTAACGAATATGCGAGTAAAATGTCTAATTATACCAGACGCGAGTAAAAATCGCATTAACTAATATGCGAGTAAAATGTCTATTATACCAAATACGGCGAGTAATTATCGAATTAACACTATGCGCGTAAAATGTCTATTATAACCAATTTACGTCGAGTAAAATATCAATTAACGAAATTTGATAAAAATGTCCTATTATACCAAACCAAGTAATATCGAATAACGAATATGTGAGTAAAAAATGTCTATTATACCATAAGTAGTAAATATGAATGGTCGAATCGGTGAGTAAAAATGTCTATTATACCAATACGCGAGTATATCGAATTAATAATAGCGAGTAAATATCTATTTTACCAATGACGCGAGTAAATTCGAATTATCGAATGATGTGGTAAAATGTCTATTATCACCAATACGCGAGTAAATATCGAATAACGAATATTTGAGTAAAATGGCTATTAACCAATATGCGATTAATATCGATTACGAATATTTGAGTAAAAAATGTCTATTTACCAATACGCGAGTAAATATCGAATTAACAATATGTGAGTAAAATATCTATTATACCAAGTACGCGAGTCATACAATGATTGAATCTATGGGAGTAAAATGTCTATTATAACTCATACGCGAGTAATATCGAATTACGAATAATGCAAGTAAAATGTCTTTTATACCAATACGCAGAAATATCGAATTAACGATCTGGGAGTAAAATGTCAATTATAGCAAAATGTGATAATAGCGAATTAACGAATATGTGA
The DNA here is from genome assembly GCA_019447015.1 of Hymenochirus boettgeri. Lineage (NCBI taxonomy): Eukaryota > Metazoa > Chordata > Amphibia > Anura > Pipidae > Hymenochirus > Hymenochirus boettgeri. The sequence goes on from CM033470.1 coordinate 340,662,934, forward strand.
AGTAAAAGTCTATTATACTCAATACTCCGAGTAAATATCGAATTAACGAATATGTGAGTAAAATGTCCTATTATACCAATACGCGAGTAAATATCGATTCGGTGAGTAAATGTCTATTATACATACGCGAGTAAATATCGAATTATTGAATCTGCTAGTAAAAGTCTATTATAATACCACTACACGGTAAATAATCGAATTAACGAATATGAGTATATTTCCTTTATACCATATGTTGAGTAATATCGAATTAACGAATATGGGAGTAAAATGTCGATTATAACCAAACGCAGTAAATTTGAATTAACGAATATGCGAGTAACATGTCTATTATACCAATACGCGGTAAATATCGATTATGGAATTTGGGAGTCAAATGTCTATTATACCAATACGCGAGTAATATCGAATTAACGATATGCGAGTACAATTCTATTATACCAAATACGCGAGTAACTGAATTAACGCATATGCGAGTAAAGTCTATTTAACCAATAACGCGCGTAAATACGAATTAACGAATATGTGAGTAAAAGTCCTATTATACCCAATCGCGAGTAAAATATCCGAATTAACGATATGCGAGTAAAATGTCTATTATAAACCAATACGCGAGTAAATATCGAATTAACAATATGCGAGTAAAAAAGTCCTATAACAATCGCGGTAAATTTCGGGAATTATCGAATATGCGATAATGTCTATGAACCAATACGTGAGTAAATATCAAATTAACGAATTGTGAGTAAAAATGTCTATTATACCAATACGCGAGTAAATATCGAATTAAAACGCATATGCGAGTTAAATGTCCTATTATAACCAATACGCGAGTAAATATCGAATTATGCGAATATGTGAGTAAATGTCTATTATACCATACGCGAGTAAATATCGAATTAACAATAGTGAGTAAAGTCTATTATACAATCCACACGTAAATATCGAATAATGAATATGTGAAAAAAAAGTAAAATGTCTATTATACAATACTGAGTAAATAGCGACTTACGAATATGGTGAGTAAATGTCTATTATAACAATTACCGAGTAAATATCAATAACGAATATGCGCGTAAAATGCTATTATACCAATACCGAGATTAACTATCGAATTATCGAATAGGTGCGTAAAATGTCTATTATTCCCAAAAATTTTATGCGAGTAAATATCGAATTAACGAATTGTTAGTAAAATGTCTATTAGAATAACCAATACACAAGTACAAGAATCTCGAATTAAACGAATATGGTGAGTAAAATGTCCTATTATACCAATACACAATTAAATATCGAATTAATAATATGCGAGTAATGTCTATTATACGCATCCCAAGTAATATTGATTGAATCGGTGAGTAAAATGTCTTATACCAATACGCAAGTAAATATCGAATTAACCGATATGCGAGTAAAATATCTATTATACCAATATGCGGTAATATCGAATTTATCGAATATGTGAGTAAAATGTCTAATTATACCAATACGTCGAACGTAATCGAGTTGAAAATATGTGGTAAATGTCTAATTATAACAATACGCATAGTAATATCGAATATACGAATTGTGAGTAAAATGTCTATATAAACCAATACAAGTAATACTGAATTGTGCAATCGTGATTAAAATGTTCTATACCAATACGCGAGTAATATCGAATTATATGAATAGTGCGAGTAACAATTCTATTATAAACAATAACGCGAGTAAATATCGAATTGTCGAATACTGGAGTAAAATGTCTATTATACATACGCGGGAGTATCATACGAATTAGACTAAGTTTAGTAAATGTCTATTATACCTATAGCGAGTAAATATGCGAATTTTAAGATAGTGAGGTAAAATAGTCTATTATACCAATACTCGAGTAAATCGATTATATTGAGTAACTTACAACCGGAATAGTCGATCGAATAGCAAGAAATGTCGTTATTAAAACCAAGTCGAGAACATATCGAATTAACGAATATGGAGTAAATGTTCTATTGATACACATATGGAGTAAATACCATCGAATTATACGAATATGGATAATGTCTAGTTACTACCAATATGCGCAGTAAATATCGAAATTACGAATATGTGAGTAAAATGTCTATGTATACCAAACCAAGTAATAAATACGAATTGGGAGTAAATGCTATTATACCTATAGCGAGTTAAATATCGTAATTAACTGAATACTGGAGTAAAAATGTCTAGTTACCAATACGACGGTAAACTTCGAATTAACGAATATGGAGTATGTACTATTGGTCCTGCCGACTAAATATAATAAAGTGCAAAATATGGGGCGGTTATCATCGTGAGTAAATATCGAATATAAGATATGGACGTAAAAAATGTCTTTATCCAATACGCGAGTAAATATTGAATTAAGAATATGGCTAAAATGTCTATCTACCAATACGATCGATAAATATCGAATTAAACGAAGATATGAGTAAAATGTCTATTAGACAATACGAACGTTAATATCGAATTACCGAATATCGAGTAAAATGCCTATTATACCAATTGCGAGTAAAATACGACTTAATTGAATATGGAGTAAAATGTCTATTTATCACATACAGGAGTAATACGAATTAATGAATATGGAGATAATGTCTATTATACATACGCGGGTAGTAAATATCGAATATAGAATGTGCGAGTAACAAGTCTCTTAATAACCAACACGCTGAGTAATATCGAATTAACGAATATGCAAGAAAGTCTTTCTAAATACGGAGTGTCTGAATTAACATATGGGTTAATCTTCAATACTGAGAAAGCGAATGATATTAAAAGTCATACGCGAGTAATATCAAATCTGGAAATGCTAAATACAATGCGAGTATCGATATAATTGATAGGGTTAACTTATATACCATACGACAGAGGTAAATATCGAATACGAATATGGGAGGATAATGCGATTATACCAATAGGAGTGAATATCGAATTAACGAATATGGGATAAGTAAAATGTCTATTATACCAATACGCGTAATTGAAATTGATCTTAATGTATAACAGGAGAATTGAATAACGGAATATGCGAGTTAAAATGTCTATTATAACCAATACGATTCGATACGATAGAAGTAATGCAAACATCGAAGTAATATTGAATCTTCGCTGCGAGTAAAATGTCTATTATAACCAATATGCGAGTTAAAATATCTATTATCGAATTGCGAGTTAAAATTCCTATTATACCAAATCGAGTTAAAGATACGAATTATTGATAGGAGTAAAAGTCTATTAGCCCAATAGGAGTAAATATCGAATTAACGAATCATGCGAAGTAACATGTGCTAATTATACCATCACGGAGTAAAATATCAATTACGAATGCCGTGAGTAAAATGTCTATTATACACAATAACGGTAACGAATAACAGAGTAATGATACCATAGTGAATACGAATCGAATATGATGAGTAAAAGGTCTATTCATACCGAATACGGCAAGTACGAATATCGAATAATCGAATATGTGAGTACAATATCTATTATAACCAATACGCGAAGTAATATCGAAATCGAATCATGAAGTAACATGTCTATTATACCAATAGCGAGTAAATATCGAAACGAATCCGTGAGTAAAATGTCTTTTATCCACCTATACACGCAAGTAATATCGAATATCATCCGTGGTAAAATGCTATCATACCATACGCAAGTAAATACGAATATCGAATCCGTGAGTAAAATATCTATTATACAATATGCAAGTAACATATCATCCAAGTAATGCATAAGGAATACTATCATTGTAGTAAAATTGTCTATTAACCCATACGCGAGTAAATATCAATCGAATTCCGTGATATGGCGTAAAATGTAGAAACGATTCGTGTATATTTCTATATACCATACGCAAGTAAATATCGAATATCGAATCCTGTGAGATAAAATGGTCTATTATACCATACTCGTAGTAAATATCGAATATCCAGTGAGTAAAAGATGCTATTATCCACATACGCAGTTAATATCGAATATCGAATCCGTGAAAGTTCATTATAAATCGGATAATACGTATCGATCAGTGAAAAGCTATATACCAATACGCGATAATATCGAATTAATCGAATCCGTGAGAAAATCGGTTTATTATACCAATATCGAATTATCGATTCTGCGAGTCATTCATCGGATAATTATGCAAAATGTTCGAACGTGAGGAGCTTGAAGTAGGCGCGAGTGAGAGTTAAATCGAGTTTTCGCATGTCCTGATATTCGAACAGTTCCCCCGATCCTTTCCCCAGGTCCCACAGCCATTACATTAAGTTACCATTGATATTTTATTGTTATTTCATCCAACTTTTCACACCATTTGATCCATTGGACTGGGTTTCGTTTTTGAATCGAACTTTCCATATAGTGTCGAACGTTTCGAAACACGGACCGACTTTTGAAAGTTCTGCATCTCTATTCTCGACCACTGGCAACCCTCACCCCGGCCACACATAACATCATTGGTTTCTAGGGGCACCACTAAAGAAGACATACAATACAGGATTGTGGAAGCACTCCAATTAGTCTAATTTACAACTACATTTAGCAGAAGTGCTATGTTCTGGTCAAACATTTATACAAACTAGAAAAGATAGATCAAATGCACATCCTAGGGCCCCATACAATATCATTATTAATCTGACAACTGGTAAATTATTTAAAAACAAAGGGGTTTTAGTATACAAACTGTGATCACATTGAATGAAAAGTTCTTGAATCAATGAAATGCTTTCGCTAGAGAAAATGGTTCTCCCCTTCCGTGATCAAACCTTGGAATGATACGGATCCAACCTCACCCCCAATTTGTCTCATCAAAATCGCCCTGGCCGAATGTGAGTCCTAAGGTCCTAATTTTCAGGGGAAGGCTTATGAAGAAAATCTGGAGGTTGAAGGCAGGCTCCCTTTCTTTTCCCATTCAAAGGCTTTGCATTTGTTCTGTTGACCAGGAACCTGAGGCCTCAGAAAAACTCTGTGCCACCGATCATCTCCACCTGGGTCGGAGTCATGACTATAATCAAAGGATCTTGTTTGATGGCAAACACGAAAGGAAAAGGGCTGAGCCAAAAAGAGACCTAAAAGGTTCCCTCCCCCAAAACCAGCCATTCAAATGAGGATGCTTACCGATCGAACTCGTAGGCCAGTTGATGAAACCCGCAGGAATACCTTAGTTCATTTTCTCTAGTTAAAGGCTTTAGACTGATCCAGAAACAAAAGGATTTTTTCCATTCACCAGTCCTGCAAAGCATAATTGTCTCGATATACTGTAGTGCTGTTAGGGGAAACATCAGTGTACTACCTCAAAGAGGAATTGAATAGTATTTTTGCCAAATGTTTCTTCCCCATTTTGAGCGTAAGGCAATATCCCCCACCCCCCATCGAAATTTGTAGATGAACTGGCTCCAAACATGGAGGTGCTGTTCGGTGAGATCTTTTCTCAGACAAGGAGGTCGTATAAACAAACAGCAAACTGACTAACCAGCTGACAAGCTACGGACTCCCTCCAATTCTGGAAATAAGGAAATTGTTGTGACCACATATCCTTGTTTAAAAGACATGGTGTCTAGCCATCGTACGTGGAAACCTCTCTCAAAATCCCCCTTGAACTTTACCTCAGGTGATCTTACCAAATTCACCACAATCTGAACCCCAGCCTTACCAACCTCCTCTAACTTTCAGACAGGCATTAACATGTAATTCTAGGGGGTGGGGACACCAGAAGCAAATTGGTTTTGAGCTGGGACCCCATACCCTAGATGCACCTGTAAGGACCAATGTGACGTTCTTTCCTTCATTTTTTTCTTGCCACCAAAATTCTTGTTTGCTGCTGCCTCCAGCTTCTCTTTTTGCCGTCGCATATTATCTATTTTCCCTCCATTGCTTGTTTTTTGGTCACTGTTGGTGTTAGTTTTTATGTTAGTGCTAATTTTCATTTTTCTCTTTTTGCAGTTGCTGCAGCTTTAAATTTGGTTTTATCCACTGCCCAGTTATGCCAAAAAAAAAAAAAAGGAAATTGCACCGAAGATTACCACACAGAATTCGAGCTACGTGTGGCTGTGATTTCTTGTAGAAGAAGCAAAATGGTTTCCGTTCCTTTATAAAAATGCCGCTTATTGTAAGACGGTTTCGTTAGTTGAGAGATATAAACTCTCAAAGAAAAACTTTCTCTCTTGGGCTCATTATTAGTTCATAGGCAGTTCTGTGGAATGTTCAGAAGTTTCCTCCTATTTAACTCTTTTCCCATCATTTTTTTGACAAACGACGAATAGCAGATCCCCATTTCCAAGGCATTATCGGTGCCCTGAACAGATTTCTGTGACTTCCAATCACATTTGTCGCGCGCCTGGGCCACACCTCCCCTCCTTACAGACATGTTGCTTGTTGAAAAGCCTTTATGATTGCGTCCCTGGCAATGTGATTATCGCATGTTCCTTGAACTCTATTGTGCTGCCTAGTGAATGGAACCAACCATTTCCTTTCAACCTGACTGAAGATTTTCATGGGAATTGGGAAACGGCTCCTGTTATAAAGAGAAATGAAATGTGCTCTGTGACTTTAAATTCAGGAACTTTGTGAAAATCCATTGGGATAAAACTTTACTATTATTGTCTCATTCACAAAATTAAGGGGAACCCAGAGGAATATTTAGAGGAGAGTATATCCCGTCCTGTTTACTTTATTGCAACTGAAATGCGTTGTTGCGGGCTAACTTTGCTCAGGGAACTATTAAAGGAGAACTATACCACCCCTGCACCCAGTTCCACCAGCCCGGCAGTCTTTAGAACCCGGGGAGGACCTAAACCACCGGGTTATCACCAGTCTGCCAACTGTTTTACCAGTGGTTGTATACAAAGCTTTTACCACTCTCTGTGTGCAATCATTTCAGTTGGTTAGTTATTTTAGAAGGTTTGAGGATATACTGTAGAAATACTGTTTGAATCTGATTGGATTTTTTTGCTAGGTTTATGGGGAAAGGATGTTTGCCTGTTTTAAAATAATATGGATGTTTTTTTATGGAAATTATATTTGGCTTGCGGTGCCGATTTGGGCCCCCTGCCCCAATTTGTTCATCAGGGCCCTAAGTAACTAGTAACTACTACTACGCCACTGGTGGACAGTGGTTTAGTGAGAATAGTTGTGCTTAAATTTTTTTATCTACACTAGAGCCATAAATTCTCAGTAATAGATGTCAACACTTAGTGATGTCATCAGCTACAGTCAGTACAATTGATGTCACATGGGTCTCAGTTGAATCGTTGTATTACAAGATGTACGATATATCCCCTGCTTTAGAATAGAGGATATAGAGGTCACCACTATCCTAATATTTTAAAATTAACTTGTGTAATTCCATATCATTACATTTATAAAGGAGATCTGTAAAGTGCTGTAGTACTATTGTGTTATAAAGAGCAGTTCAAATCGATATGAGTAAATGAAATCAAGTGAATCAATAAATGTCTTAGTCGACCGTTCATTATTTGCCATACAAAGTGCTGACTATACAAATACATAACATGAGTGAAATTGATATAAATGCAGATATCTCCAGGAATAGTTACATATAGAGATGGACACAAAACCAAACTTGAACCCGGGTTCGAGCCGAACTTAACAAGTTCGAAGAGACCCGACTTTTTGTGTTATCCCCGACTTGGATTTTCTCGGACATTCGAATTTTCGGGACTTTCGATATTATCGAATCAATGTTCGATCATATGATTTAAGAGTTCGGTAACCCTTGAATCTTCTATTCGTTGTGGATAATTATCAAAAATCAAACTCAGTAGCTTGAAATTGTGCGCGTAAAATAAAATCGATTTTATTTTTTTAAAGTTCTGGATATTCTTTTCGTGTCACCCAGTCTATTTCCCAGGTCCCCGAGCCATTACATTAAGTTACCATTGTACCATTGTTTAACTGTATTTCAGCTGTACTTTTCCAACATTTGACTCCCATTGACTTAATGGTCCGTTTTTCGAACTTTTTAACTTTCGAAGTTCGAAAGTTCGAAAGCAGACTGAACTTATGAAGTTTCGGCCTTCCTGCTTACATAGTAATTGAGGTTGAATAAGGCATATGTCTATCAGTTCAACCTTTCCTTTTAAAACCTAACCTTACAGTTGATCAAGAGGAAGGGGAATAAACACTAAAAGAGGAAAACAATTCCTAGCTGACTCCAACGCAATCGGAAAGTCTTCCTGGATCACCATAACTGCACTATATTACTAATACCAGTAATGCTCAATATTATTATAGTATCCCTGTACCAACCAGAACTACAGTATATGTATTAATACCAGTAAATCTCATATATTATAGTATCCCTGTACCAACCAGAACTACAGTATATGTATTATACCAGTAATAATTCTCATATTATAGATAGTATCCCCGCACTGACCAGAACTACAGTATATGTACTAATACCAGTAATGCTCAATTTATATAGTATCCCTGTACCAACCAGAACTACCAGTTTATGTATTAATAACCAGTAAATCTCAATATTATATAGTATCCCTGTACCAACCAGAACTACAGTATATGTATTATACCAGTAATCTCAATATTATATAGTATCCCTGTACCCAACCAGAAACAGATATGTATTAATACCAGTATTCCAATATTATATAGTATCCCCGTACCAACCAGAACTACAGTATATGTATAATACCAGTAATTCTCAATATTATATGGTATCCCTGTACCAACCAGAACTACAGTATATGTATTAATACCAGTAATTCTCAATATTATATAGTATCCCCGTCCCCAACCAGAAATACAGTATATGTATTAATACCATAATTCTCAATATTATATAGTATCCCCGTACAACCAAGAACTACAGTATATGTATAAATACCAGTAATTCTTAATATTCTATAGTGTCCCTGTACCAACCAGAACTACCGATATGTATTAATACCAGAATCTCAATATTACTGTATGTAGTGTAGATAGTGTCCCCGTACCAACTAAGATGGCCGAACTTTCGAAGATGGCAGTCCTTTTTCGAGCTTTCGAACTATATGGAAAGTTCAAAAGTGCGAAAGTCGTAAAACGGACCCATTAAGTCAAGGGGTCAATAGTTCGAAAAGTTCTAATGAAATACATTAAAATATCAATTTTAACTGATGTAATGGCTGTGGGACCTGGCAAATGGTCTGGGTGAACATGTCAAATATCCAGGACATTCGAAAAATCATCTTTACTCTCACTCGTACTATTTTTCGAGCCGTTAGCGCCTAGGTACAATGTACATTTTCTCGTGGTTCGATGCCGCGTATGGCTTTAATGACACTTTCCGTAATTCGATGTTCGCCGCCTAATCCATGGACATTTACCCGCGGCTCGATGCTCGTGTCCGCACCGAGATACCATGGACATTTTTCAACACTCGGGACTCGACTCGTGTCCGCACCGAGATACCATGGACATTTTATTCGCGATTTATGCTCGCGTATAGGTTTTTCTCATGATGAGTGCCGCGTCTACTACGCAGGATGATCGACTATTGCGTACTGATTTCTACTAGTCGACGGTACTCGAATAGTAGGTGCTCACTGTTCTACTCGGACTCACTAATTCTTACTCGCAACGGCTACTCTGACTCGTTACTCTCAGCACTCGATGTATACATACATTTACCCGTAGCTTTCCGACCGCCGATACTTACTCCTCCTCGGCGCGGATCGATGCCCATATAGGTATAATAGGCATTTACTCGCACATTCGAACGGTTAACATCAATATTAGCGAAAGTCCGAAAATATTGAAATACGGGTCCGGATAGTTCGAGAAGTCGTAGTAGTGCACGAAAACAGCACTATCAGCTGTTCAAAGATCGTGCTGCCACATTGGGATCGTATCTTTCTGCTCCCGAGGATCGGATTTTAAAGGGGCATCTATAGTGGAAAATTCCTTTTTTTCTTTCTTTCCATGGTTTCTAAATTCCCCATAACCCCCGAGTGTCTTCACTTTTTTCAGATTCCCTCTCTGTCCTGAGATACACCAGTTAGAAGAATACGTGATTGAATTCCTCTACTCCTAATTGGACTGTCAATCAAATCCATGTGACGTGATCCCCCCTCCCTGCTCTGTAATAAACTTAGAGATAAGAGCATTAGCAGGGGGAGAGAGGTAGCTTTGATGGTAGATATAAGTGTGCACTTGACCCCCCTTCTTAATAGCTTTCACTGATTGATGATGGGTCACAAAGTGTAGATCGTATAAACTGTACTGATCTTCTTCTCCTTTGTCTCCAGGACAGCTTGCTTTCTATTGGCCACCGTGCTTGGGTATGTTTTTCAGGATATTGAACTTTTAACTTCACTGCAACATGATAAGCTTGTCGGTTAGCCGGAGTTGAGAACATGGAGGAGGTAACAGAGGGGAGGGGGAAGGGGGGAATGCTGCACAGAGATCTGACACCATGGCTAAACAGAGTCACTGACAGAGATAGGATTAAGGCAGCACAGAGTACATGAATTTAACTTTGCAAAGGGACAATGTTTTTTTCACTATAGATGCCCTTTAAATTTACCAGACACACACACCATAACCCCCCCCACACACACACACAAGCCACCACCACACACACACACAAAATACATATATGTATTTGTCACTGAGACAAGACCACATGACGTAACCTACTATACAACATTGGGCAATATTAGAAACAAAATATAATGTACAAGAATTTATTAGATATTTTCTCTTTATTTTGAATATAGTAATGCAAATGTGAAGGTATTGCTCACAATTTATTTCATTATTAACTTACAGATGTTGCTTAGGCACCCTAGAGTCCAGTCGGGAATAGCCGCTTTTCATTGGACGGCGTGTAGGCGTTTTTGATTGGACGTGCATAGGCGCTTTTGATTGGACGGCACATAGTGTATGATGTGCGCGGTCAATGCAAAGTAGCCTTCACGTGCAATATGAACGAAATGCAGGCTTAGTGCGGCCTGCTACCTATGCGGGTGATATCTCGCGAACGGAATTGATTTTAGAAAAACAATTGCGGCAGATCAGGTTAGTGGCTATAAATGAACAAATATCAAAAAATGTATTTTTAGGTGGACATACCCTTTAAGTTTTCCCAGCCAACCCTCATTCTATAATTAAGGGCATGTCCACCCCCAAAACTATAATGTAACCTACTGGCCCCACTGTATAGTGTAATAAATCTTACCTTACATCCAGCTCCAATGGTTCTCCTGTAATGTCCCTATAAGTCCCAAAAACTGCCCACCGGAGCCTGGCTGGGAGGGAATTGTTTCTGCCCTCTGAGGCTTCCTTTAAGAGTTTTTGGCTTGCTCAGAGCAGCCCCCCCTCCCTCTCCATCCCATTTTCCTTCCCTCACCCTAGTGTAAAAACTCTATAATACTGTAGGGCTACCTCCCCCAGCCCAACAATCGCTATATAATATGTCCAGAAACTCCCCAATCATTACTTACCTTACCTCTCTCCCACGGTGTTCTGAATTGCCGGCAGCCGCATTCGTGATTGGATCCTCTCGCCATCCATTTATGAATGCGGCTGTCGGCCCAGTCCCCTGCTTGAAGTTTCATGCAAGCAGAGGGCCGGGACAGTACGCTGGAGGAAAGAGGTAGGTACTGGACAAAATAATATAGCGGTTGGGGCTGGGGGAGGAAGCCCTACAGTACCCCAAATATTAAAAAAAAGGGGTGGACATGCCCTTTAAAGACTGAATGCATGCTATAGGGGGATACTTTGCCTTTTTTTTCATGTATCAGAACATAGCTTTAGTCTGGATAAAATATGGTGATTGGTCTATTTTTCTTCTTTAGCTGCTCTATGACGTGTCTTACCAAATCTTCTTCTCTACACTCTCGTTTTTTCAGTCAAGTACACTGTTGCATGAGTGTTCTACTATGGGGGCAAGAGTGCCCCAATTTCTTTACTCCTCATTTTGCTAACCCATTTTGCTTCTGCTGTCATGAACAGGAAAGGGCCCTTTTATAGGTTATCTGGGAGGAGCCTATGATTTCTAGTAATGTCATAGAAGAGCTGTGTGTGTTGTGTCGTTGCTGTCATTGGGCTGTTTACAGGCATTTTTCCATTACTGTGCTGTTGGACGTGTGAGTGGGATGCATTGTTTCGAAGGTGGAAGGATATTGTGGGGTGCGTTGTGTGCATTGTGAACACTGTACACAACAATAACTCATCTGGGTTGTTGTATATTTGCTGCTTGGGAGACATTCATTGTCATGTTTGCTTTCTGCTTCCCCAGCCCAAACTTATTCTGTCCCTGAAATGAAAGAGAAAGGCACCAAAATGTGGACTTTAAAAAACAAGTATTATTCCAGAAATAGGATTTATATGATTGAGCCTTTTGTTTTTAAAACTACAAAGAAGGAATCAACTAAAAATTCTATAAAAATAAATATATATTGTGTGTGTGTGTGTGTGTGTGTGTATTTTTTTACTATCACACCATAGATAACAATGTGTTTATTTACCTGCAGTGTAGCTGATGCCCTTTAGATGGTAATGTTGGTCCTCATGCAGAGCAATTTGCCCTTCTTAAAACCCTGTTTTCACTGCCTTTAACAAATTTGGCAAACACTATGATGGATTTATTTGGTTTAAACAATTTTGTAAATAAAATAAACGGCATCATTGTAAATTGGGAATAACATTGTATTTTTTCCCTCATACGACTGTCCCTGATATCCAATGAAACAAGATATTCCTCTCTGTAAGGTAAGGTGAGGGATAAGGGGATGGGCCTTTCCTTTACCTTAAGGTTCGTACACACCTGCGATCGTGGGTGCGACCCTTGATGCACGATGTGGATGAACGGCCGTTGGTTCGAAGATCAGCCCGACCTAACGTTCTTTTCGGCAGAAAAAAGTGCCAATACAACGCACGATTATCGTCCGAAATGGCAGTTCGTACACATTGTGCGTTACGGGTTGGCACCCTGCGATCACACTCTGTACAAACCTTTATACATTTATTAGATTATTTGCAATATATTTTTATTTTCCAAAGAACGATAAAACTCTTTATTGGGTAAACAATTAAATGATCAATTAATGGGGGTAGAGAGTTGAATGAACCAGCAGGGCGTTCAATCCCTTGATAATTTCGCGGCGTCAGACAACGTTTTGGCTTTCGTTCTGAACTTCGTCCTTCAAAGGCGATCTTCTGTGTTGAAACTATGAACTTTCATATGAAAATCTTGGTGGTTCTGTGTCAGAATTCTGTATTTTGACCTGCAGAAGTTCCGAAAATCCAATTAGAATGAATTAACTTTATAAATCAGAATATCAAAATTCAACATTTCCTATGCCCACTAGATGGCACTAGAAAGCCTTGAACAGAATTTAATAAATTCTGGGAAGAGTTTATTTGGTTTAACTTTAGTAAATAAATAAACGTGATCATTGTAAAGGGGAGAACGAACTTCATTTGTTGTTTTTTTATCAGCTAACAAAGAGAAATACCAGAATAACTGGAAGCCCTATATCTAATGAAAGTTTAGAAAGAACACGAATAGTTACAATTCCCCCAAACAAGAGATTCCTCTTTGTAAGGGGATGGGCTATTAAAAAAAAAAAAAAAAAACACCTCTTTGATGGTTCACTTTAATTAAAGGAACTGAGGAGTGGCTAATAGAATGAATGAACCAGCAGGGGGTTGATGCCATCAAAGTCGACACCTGTGCTGAAACTATGAACTTCCATACGAAGTCTCTGTAGTTCTGTGTCAGAACTTTAAATGTGGAACCAGGAGTTCTGTCCCCAAATTAGTTGTTGGGTCAGAATTCTAGCACAGAGATGAATGAGTTTTTTTTTCTGACAGCGTTCTGAAAATCCATTTGGAACCAAATCAAATCGGAATTTTTAAAATTTCCGATCGCAAAAAGAATAAACTGGATGGGGCCCTAGACAATGTCATATTGGGCCCTTTTGTCTTTTTTGGCACATGGACCTTTTTATTGGATCTGCAGCCATAAGGACTAAGTCACAAGGATCACAAGTAGATGATGCAGGTCTGGCTGTTAGATTTACATTACTTGTTCCTATTCTATGGAGGTCTCGTAATTTCTTTTCCAGGGGGCCGCAGTGTATTTTAGGAAGGAATGAGAATGTTTGGTTATCTAAATTTGTATTACTTCCTGCATGTTGCTCTTCATCATTAAAATATTATATATTTACATTTAAATAGAATATTTATTACCCCATAGTGACCTGCCAGTCATTTTCACCTTTCATATCGAGTTTCCATCAGGCCATTGAGCTGGAAAATGTATTACTGTCCAGATTACAAACTGAAATGGCTGCATGGCCCCCCCATGCACCCCCCTTGCTTCTCCATGGTATACTCTTTAAGGCCAGTATTTAGGCCCAGCGACTCGACATCCTTCCTACATTACCCACAAGTCTCTTCTTCATTTTGAGGATCTTGATTGGCTGGAACGACCTACTGTTAGTAGGTAGTTGGCCATTAGAGGTGTTTTATGATCTTTTCTGTTCAAACTTGTTTTTTTGTGATATGGGTAATATAACTATTCAAGTAATAAACAGAGTCCAGATGCACACTGCCCCCACGGGTGTAAACATCTAGTTTCCCTACATTGTAATCAGCAAATATACAATGTAGTCACACTCCAATTGAATGGTGAATTTATTTGAAACCATCATCAACACAACATTTCGGAGGTCTACCTTCCTCAGGTAATATAAACTATTCTCAGTGATTGTCATTGTATGTAAATTGTGGGTCTGTGTTAGTGCAATGCAGTTCACATCCACCCTATAAAGGGTTAAGCCTCGTGTGATTTTAATCAGCCTAAAAGCCTTTCCAGAGGAAATAAGATCAGTTTGGCATTGAATCCCAATACTTTCACCTTGAATGGATCTTACCTTATGTTGTCTATAACAAGTTGTGTCCAATGTGTTGGTGGTTATCGGACCTACAACTGCGCTGCGCCACTCTGCATGTCGAAAAGTACCAACTGTAGTCTGTAGGGTCACTCTCATTTTAGTTAAAATTGGACTTTTTCCTTGGAAACGCCTCTTCAGACCCACACCACCTAGGGGTGAAAAAAACGAATCACGTACATAACAGTCCCAATATTACCAATTGTCCGGCAGTCCATGGGACAGTCATGAATGGTAACCCAGAAAGGACAGAAGTCTCTGCCTTGCACTCACTCTGTAAACCCGTCTGTAACAGGCAGTTGATTTCGGGTTACTTTTCCAGTTGTTCCTGATGGCATTATGGCAGGGTGGTCAGGTAGATATGACATATTAGCTGAACGTAGAGCGATGTTGGAGTCACCATTACTGGTAGGATGAGAATTAATGTAACATTGTTGTGACTGTTACAATGTATCAAACGCCATGGGCAGCCACCCAAATGATTATTTCAGGGGGAAGAAAAAATATCAACATTTTTTCTATTAACATCAACTAATCATCAATGTCTCCTAGCCAAATGTTAATGTTAATTATTAAACAATAGGACAAGACAAAGAAATGTCAAAATAAAAGATGGATCCACCACCACTCCAGTCTTAACAATTAGCGGTTTATATATCGACGTTACAGTGCCTGCAAGACACAATTTGACTTGACAAGAGAAAGAGAAAGGTGTCTTGTGGGTACCGAACTGTTAATCAATAAACTCTAATTATAAATATCTGGTGGGAAACTGTTGCTGGAGTTTTAGTTTCTCTTTTATTCTAATGACTGGATACAATGGGACACATCCTGGTATTAAAGGAGAACTAAACCCAATTTTTTATACTCCCGAATCTGAAAACAATCCCCTAAAAACACCAATAGCTATAAAAGCCACTTTAGTAACTCTGTTAAAGTAAATCAAAGCCTGTTAAGAACTGAATGAAGTTCTGTGTGTATGTGCATTGTCAGACCCACCTCTTGACCCGTCACATGCTTCCTTGCTTTATCTGTCCTGTAAAAGGATTGGCTATATTATTAATGGGTGTGACCAACTGTAACAAGTTTGTGCCATAGCTAAAAATGAGCATGTGCAGACATAATGTTCGTTGACCAGACTGTGTGATACTAGAATGCTGAGAAGTAAAGCCACAACCATATGTTATTTAGGTAACTGTCCCAGCGCCTGTATCAAAATGAGAGGTAAGACACAGATTACTGGTTTTATATCAAGGTGTCCTGACTTCTGGTTCAGTTTTGTTCTGTGGCTTTAGTTGCCCTTTAAGAACTGATACATTGTGATAACTTGTACCAGATACCCAGCGGGGCATCGGAGACCTCACATTGAAACCTCCCTAGTCCTGTCACTGTGATAAATGGCTTAATTATGTCCACGATCAGATTAGAGCCAATGATAGACTCCAGCCACAGGAACTCTATCTACAATCATCCAATAATGGGAGGGAGGGGGACAGATGGACCAGAACCACCCAGAGTCCAAATACACAGCCAGTCATATGGTGACAATACCCAGTCCCACTTCCTGAGCAATAGTCTATAGAAAGATTCTCAGAAACCTCAGAACCCAGAACGTACCACTATTGGGCTAGGGGCTCAAAGGGAACTCTACTTGTTGGGACCCAGGAATTCTGATCGGGGGGGGGCTAGATCTACCCTATCTAATATGGAACATGCCAACACCCTCCGTCCTGTATAAAGTCCTATGGACTGGACCAATTCTTACATTGGAAGTTCTTCTTTCCCTGAATCAGAGGATCAGCGATGTCCTGTGTGATTTTATTAATAATCTGTTTATTATTCTGGGTCGGGGAACAAATAATGAGAAGATACAGAACAGGTCAGATTGTTCTAAATGTTTCCCCCATAGCTGTACTAACAATCCCCATTGTATATAATCTCTCTACGTTTGGCGAGGACCACTAGACATGGAGATCCACACTGCTTTCTATGTCAGGAAGAATATTGTTTTATATTTCCTTCCTAGACATAAGATGTTTTTATCATATAAAAAAATGTTCCTATTTATTTAATTATAGGCAGTGTTACTGCCCATGGGCTAGGCCACACTGAGGCGCTGCGAATGTGCGCTACCCGGCAATCCGTTATTGAATAGCTGCAATCTTAATTTTTTTGCCCAATCGCATGCGCTCCAATCGTGAAACATCAGGAGATCCCAATCGCCGTGCACTGAACCTTACTGTACATTAAAAAGCCTAATATAGCTTTCTTTTCCTGTTAAATCAGTATGGTCCTTACTATTTGGGCCTGTATAGGAATGTTTTGCACTGAGACACATAATAACAAGGGTTTACATACGATTGTTACCTGTTTAATAAAAAAAAAACTATTCCCGTTTAAAGCATGATGCAGGCTATATGGATTCTGGTTAGCCTTGCAACATAAAATAATGGTAATTAGCCTTGCAACATAAATAATGGTAATTAGCCTTGCAACAAAAATATGGTAATTAGCCTTGCACATAAAATATGGTATTAGCCTTGCAACATAAAATAATGGTAATTAGCCTTGCAACATAAAAATAATAGCAAAAATGGTAATTAGCCTTGCACATAAAATAATGGTAAGTACCATGCAGCTAAAATAATGGTAATTAGCCTTGCAGCATAAAATAATGGTAATTAGCCTGGCAACATAAAATAATGGTAATAGCCATGCAGCATAAAATAATTGGTAATTACCTTGCAACACTAAAATGATGGTAATTAGCCTTGCACATAAAATAATGGTAATTAGCCTTGCAACATAAAATAATGGTAATTAGCCTTGCAACATAAAATAATGGTAAGTAGCCATGCAGCTAAAATAATGTAATTAGCCTTGCAGCATAAATAAATGGTAATTAGCCTTGCAGCATAAAATAATGGTATAAGCCTTGTGCATAAATAATGTAATTAGCTTGCAGCATAAAAAATAGTAACTAGCCATGAGCATAAAATAATGGTATTAGCCTTGCAGCATAAAATAATGTAATTACCTTGTAGCATAAATATGGTAATTAGCCTTGCAGCATAAAATAGTAACTAGCATGCAGCATAAATAATGGTAATTAGCCTTGCATAGAAGTATAGTAACTAGCATGCAGCATAAAATAATGGTAATTAGCCTTGCAGCATAAAATATGGTAATTACCTTGCAGCATAAAATAATGGTATTAGCCTTGCAGCATAAATAATAGTAACTAGCCATGCAGCATAAAATAATGGTATTAGCCTTGCAGCATAAAATAATGGTAATTAGCCTTGCAGCATAAAATAATAGTACTAGCCTGCAGCATAAAATATGGTATAGCCTTGCAGCATAAAAATATGGTAATTAGCCTTGCAGCATAATAGGTAATGCCTGCACAAGTACATTCATATGTTTCGTTTTAAGGTGAGGCAGCAACCTCTGGTTTCACGTCTACTGCAGGAGAACCAATCACTAAGCACTCGGTGGGCCGAATATGAAAAGTTACAATACTGTGTCCTTATGGATGCACCACTGACCATTGTATTTCCTTGTGCTAGTATGTAACGGTGAGGGTTGTGCTTTTACTCTTATAGAATGTTCATGTTAATGATATAGGGACTGTGTAAAGGTGCAAGGATTGCCTGTGCTAGTAATGTGCAACAGGATATTATCTGACTGCAGTAATCCAGTGAAAATAACATACATCCATGGGTTGCTGCAATTAATAGCCTGGGCAAACTTTTCACATAGCATAGTGTGCTGTGTATAAATGAGGACAAATGATAACTACAAATATCAATAATCACTGAGTAATTCCACCAGAAAGGAGCCATTAAACTGACCGATTTTACTGCAGAAAACCATTGTCATTGTAAGAAAGTATTTTTAGGGCTTTCAATAGGCTAATTGTTATTATAGGCTTCCATTACTATAATAAGATTTCGGCTCAATGCCAGTAACGCTCTTAAAGGAATAGTTCACTTGAAAAGTGAATATACCTTTAAGTTTTTGATTGAGACCAGTTGGTTAAGTTTCTATAACGGAAACATTACTGGTTTTTTTTCTAAGTAATACTGTTATCAAAAATATCTGACTGTTTCCAAGCATAATGTTAAAAAAAATCTATAAATGAATCACTAAAGTCCAAATCCAGTTTAATTAAACACCTCTTTTTAAATATCCTCATATTGTATAATTTAGTAGATAATGCACCCCCAACTGTAAATTATAAGGATATTAGACGTCATGAGGAGTTCCGTGACCATATAAAAGCACGAGGCCGCAGGCCAATACCTTTTATCCAGGGCACGGAACTCCAAGGTGACTTCTAATATCCTTATAATTTACAGTTGGGGTTGCATTATTTATTATAACCTACTCCTTTGTGGCTTCTGGTTTCCTTTATCTCCTAGAACTGTAAGATTATAAGGCTATAATCTTACGTTCCTCTCATAAAATCCACTACAGGGGTAGTTATAATATTATTACTATTGATTTTAATAGCAATAGTAATAATAATATCATCATTATTGTTAAAGGACAACTAGACTGACAAAACCCACCCCTTAAATTTACCCTTTAACCACATTCACCCTTTAAAGGATAATATACTGTAAAATTACTTTACTTTTTAAAAATGAAAGTACCTGGGCAGGGATGTAGGATTTTATTCCTACATAACAATATTTTTATTTCGCTAAAAGGCACCAGCACATACAGATTCATCTGCCCGTTTAGTGTCCTGGGCTTTCCTGTAGTAAAGATAGTGCTGAAGCATGATGAGCCTGGCAGAAGCAGTTTTCTCTCATTCTGGCACTATTCACCGAAATGATATTAGGGGTAGAATTACCAATTCTCCATTTTCCAGGTAATTTTAATTTGAACTGCTTTTTTTAAGAATTTTTTTTTTTAAATATGCACTATAGTTCTAATTTAATTGCAAGTTTCAATCGCTGGACAATTCTAGTTCAGATCACCTTTCACCAAGGAGAAGACATGGGAAGCATATCTTTCCATTTGACAGATTCCTTCACTTCCAATGAAAGGACTCAGGGTGAGGACCTAATCGCTAGGTCCTCACCCCTAGGTTTAATCCTTAAGGAAACAGAACTTTAAACACTTACCTTCGTGTGGCCGTTTCGATCCATCCCCTGTTCAGCCTGGTGCTGGACCACCCAGGGCCGTCTCTACACTTTTTGGTACCTAAATTTTTTTCCCAAAAGCTGCCCCGCCTCGCCCCCAGAAGGGGTGTGGTTTTATAAGTGTAAGTGGGTGATCGTTATCTGGAAATGGTGTGGCTTGTCCAGAGTTGAAGGTACTTTAACTGTAAATAATGCCCACAATGACTGGTAACTGATGCCCACACTGACAGGCATGATGCCCAACATTTTTGATCTGCAGGGCCAACAAATATTGATTTTGATCAAATGAATTTCTAGTCAGAAGGAGGGGAAGGAGTTGTACCTGCATTCTGTTGTGCAATGAAAGTCATGGCTTCCCCTGCTATTTAAAGTGACAATGCCTCCCGAAAATGTTTTTTTTTTTTACAAATGGCATTTATGGGCCACCCTGGCATCTGGCCTTAGGCACATGGAAAAATCAAAAAACTTTTTTTTTTTTTCTGGCCTCAAAACTGCTGCCTCCCTACAGGTGTGCTGCTCTGTAATGTGCTTCACCTTGCCTATTAGATAGGCGGCCCTGGGACCACCAATAGGAGGCACGCTTCTTGCACCAGTGCATCTACCAATTGCTCAGGCTGTGGGACTGAAGAAGGAAGTTTACATTATGCAGACTAAACCCAGCGATTTAGGTCTCACCCTGATGTGGGAAAGAAGAGGAGCAGGGCTGAGGTAAGTATAGTTGTCCTTTAAAGGGTATCTCTACCCGTAAAATAATTAT
This sequence comes from Hymenochirus boettgeri, assembly GCA_019447015.1. NCBI lineage: Eukaryota > Metazoa > Chordata > Amphibia > Anura > Pipidae > Hymenochirus > Hymenochirus boettgeri. The sequence continues at coordinate 340,683,786 of CM033470.1, forward strand.
TTGGTATTCAGTTTTATTGAAGAACAGGAGGTAAGAAGCTGTGTCTTACCTCCCGTTCTTCAATAAATCTGCAGGAGCCGGAACAAAGTTACAGAACTTACTGATCTCTCGCTCCTCTCGTCGCGTCCTCTGACAGGTCCCGACCGGCTTAGTGTGCCGGGACCTGGCAAAGACATGGCAGACGAACGAGCGATTGTGTATGTTTCTTACTTTCTCTCGGGAAGGTTCTCATTCATCCAGGTTATGGTATATCTGTTATATTCAATTAGATCAACTGACTTGAAGTTTAGTTCTTGAAGACTTTTCGCTAGTCTCCGACTGGCTTTCTCAATTCAGAATGACTTGTACAAGAATCAGTGGCAATTATAACCCTGGAAAATCCCAATTAGCATATCACAGCCAGGTTTAAGGGTGTTGATTGGATAGTGGCTAAGGGTGTTATAGGAACGCCCAGAGTAAGTGTCAAAACAGCATTGTACATGGCAGACAGTGGCGATTTAACCTCCGATGCAGACAACAAAGTTAGTACCATGCAGCATACGTCTGGATTCCACAGTTAAAGTCATCAGAGCCAAACAGATACTGTAAAAGGCTCAAACACAGCTAAATGAACTAAATGACAGTACGACAGACACATTTTACAGCTGATGCTTTATTGCACAACATCAGTCAACTGAAGAACAAACCTGGCCTCACAGCTCCTGTGCCATCTGGAAAGAGTGATGGAGTTCACCAAACAAGCACAGTTTTCTCAGCACTGTAAGGGCAAACAAAGGCAACAGAACATTCTGTCATCCCAGAACACCCCCAAAGGAGAACAACTACCTTGGAATACAAAAGGAGGGAAGTGTCACTTCATCCAACAAGGAGGAATGGGTGAGACCCTGTCTAAAGGACCCTGACCCAGCCTGAAATGGAAGTCCTTGCTAAGGGCTTGAATTTTGCCATCACCCCTAAAGCCATCCCTGTGGTGGTATTATACCAGCACAGAAGCCTCTCCACATAATAAGGTACCACAGAGTGAGGCAGAACAACTTCGCCTTAAGTTATCTGCAGCCTTACCAGTGCTAAAACTCCATCTAACCTGACCACACAGGAAAGAAGCTTAACATCCCTCAAGAATATTCCGTATCACCATTCTACCGGCGGAACAGGAAAGATGCACAGTGGTACTCAACACCTCAGACTACCATGATAAGGTGACCACACTCCTGGTCGATAACAACACATATGAGGCTTTAACAAGGGATCCCACCAGCCGTTACAAGAAAAGGGTCATAGACTTACTACAACAGCTTCAAAAGGATAAAGCCATTGATCGAGCAATGTATCATCGCCTCTACCCTGGTGAGCAGATCCATGCATATATGGACTCCCAAAGATACATAAGGAAGGGCCCCAAAAGACCTATAGTCAGCAGCATCAACTCTGTAACATACAAGGTGGCAAAATATCTAGCTAATCTTAGGACCATTGGTGGGAAGTTCTAGCATCACATCCAGAACTCTCAGATTTCACCAACAAGATTGAAGATATAGTACTCGGTGCAAAAGAAACTATGGTGTCCTATGATGTGACATCTCTCTTCACCTGTATCCCCACCAGGAGGCTGTTGACATGGTGAGAAACGGCTAGGCCAAGACAGCCTCTTACCAGCAGAACTGATCTCAACCCAGAACAGGTGTGTTCCTTACTGGACTTGTGCCTGAATACCACCTATTTTAAATACAGGCATAAGTTCTATAAGGAAAAACCCAGATGTGTAATGGGATCTCCAGTTTCACCTATTGTGGCCAACCTTTACATGGAGAAGGTAGAAAAACAGGCCCTTAATACCTTTGATGGCATAGCACCCAGCCACTGGTTCAGATATGTTGATGACACCTGTGGTAAAATCCACCAAAGGAAGTACAAGCTTTCACAGGACACATTAATGCGGTGGACCAAAACATTAAATTCACGAAGAGGTACAAAACAACACACCTGGCTTTCTGGACTGCTTGGTAGAAGTTAAGGAGAATGGTAAACTGGAAGTAGAGGTTTACAGAAAACCAACACACACAGATCAGTATTTGATTTTTGACTCCCACCACCCTTTAATCACAAGCTGGGGGTCATCAGAACCCTGCACACAGAGCGAGAACATCCCCACTAGCACAGGCGAAGGCTAAAGAAATGAAACATCTCAGAGGGCCCTTAAACTTGTGGATATCCAGACTGGGCCTTTGTCAAAAGAAGTAGAAGGTAAGAAAAGAACACGAATACCAACAGTGAAGGGGAAAAGCAGACAGGAGAAGAACATGGTCATCCCATATGTAGCAGGGGTCTCCGAGAAACTAAGAAGAATTTTCAAAAAACACCGTATCCCTGTCTGCTTTAAATGGAACAACACACTGAGGCACAATTGGTACATCCGAAAGACCCAATACCAAAACACAAGAAAAGCGACATCATATACGCAGTGCAGTGCAGTGAAGAATGTTCTGATTTGTAGGTGGGAGACCAAACAGCAACTGCATCAACTTATGGCCCAGCACAGAGAGCCAATTCCTCGGGTCAGGACTCAGCCGTGTATCTGCATCTTAATTGCCACAGATTCTTGTACAAGTCATTCTGATTGAGAGATCCAGTCGGATGACTACGAAACGTCTTCAACAACTAAACTTCAAGTCCAGTTGATCTAATTGAATACAACAGACTTACCTTCTCTCCCGGTTCCTGCAGGTTTTATTGAAGAACGGAGGTAAGAGGGGAGGTAAGACGGAGGTAAACGGGAGGTAAGACGGGAGGTAAGACCCAGCTCCTTTAACTCCTGTTCTTCAATAAAACTGAATACAAAAAAATATATTTTCCCAGTGGCGATCCCTTTCATTAAAGGCTAACCCACTGGTAAGAGCTGAGTACCCTGGTTACATTTAGGGGAGCTTGGACAATAATTGTCAATATAGGTTTCCTATATTTTATTGTTGTTTTTTTTTATTATTTATACTATTATTATTATTATTATTATTATATTAATAGTCGTGTATAATAATAATATATTTGTTATGATTTGACTTGATTTTGCTTAACTGTGAAAAACGACAATTGGAATTTGAACGTCCGTTGTTTGTGAATTCAATCCCAGCGAAGGTTCCGCAGACCTGATGTCCATTTATTATAATAACGATAATAAACAGGTCAGAGTCTGTAGCCGAGAGCCAGACTGTAATAAAATCTCAGCCGAGTGAGAACAGAGCCTTCCAATTACAGTGTAAATGCAGCTCGGATATCCCCATCTCCCCCTAGACTTTGTTTATTAGGTTTGTTTTGGTGAATGTTATAAAAATGCGAATTGCAACCTCCTCTCTCTGATTTGTACGGTCGCTGCCTGTAATAAAGGATAATTGTAGCGGGGTGAAGGTGGAGAAGGTCTCTGTCTATGTAATGAGCCCCTTGTACAGTGAGTCTGGAGTTGGCAGCTGTCCCTTGGTGCTGAACTGGTTAAAGGGAATGGGCAAAGTTCTTCACCAGCTCTGCTCTCCGAGCTAAAAACCCATGAAACAAACAGCTCAGTTTATTGTCAGTGCCCAGATGAAAGAGCACTAATAGACCCTGCTCTAAGTTACATCCTTGCCCCTGGAGGTGCAATTAGAGGCCAGTGGAGTTCTTGGTAGGGCAGGGAAGCTGGTTAATAGGTTTCTGAACCCTGGGAGGTGGTAGGAGAAGGCGGCACTCTGTCGGATGGAAAAAAAATTAACAAATAAACCGGCTCTTCAACTGTAAACACATTTGTGTTTCATGTTCATACGTGTGTGTCCTAGACTATTGGGGGGGGGGGGTGTGAGGAGGCCCAGTGTGCTTTATAGCTGGCACTGGATCTATGAGCTTTTACCTATATAAATAATGGGACGTATTATCCCTGATACCACCTGTTAACAAGCACTATTAACAAGCCTATCAGTACAATAGACCTAATGAAACAATCTAAATTCTTTATTGGATTGACCAATATTCTCATTATCATGGATTCTAAACAAACTAGAACCAAGGTAGGACTTAAAACTATTACAAGAAGCTCAGGGTTAAAGGGCAACAAGACCACACACACGCTATATAGATTTATTTTACATGGCCCGTAAATAGCCTACTGACTGTAGCAATATATGCTTTATAGAGCGCCATCTGACTGTTGGAATTAATCCTACCCCTTACACACGAACTCTATGTGCCCTGCCCCGATGACACAGCGCCACCTAATGGGTACAAGCCAGACTTTTAAAAGATTATTTTTCTTTTTTTTTTCCAAATTCCATCATTATGGTACCCAGTGTACAATCACCAATGGGCTGAATCCAGAATGGGCTTTATATTTATTCTCATGGTCAGTTTCACGAAAACCATTGATATGGTTAATATGTGCTTGGTGGATGATCCCTGGTGCTTGTATAGGACAGACAATCCCAGTTGATCTAACATCAGCTGGGTTATTGTTTGAAATAGTCGCCCTGTCCAAAGACACGTTACCTGACTGTAAAGCGCTGCTTGAATTGTTCTGCGTTACAATTGCAGTACAATACAGTTCTATTGCTACGGATCGTCCATTAAACACTGAGATATCTCATTCACTTTTATCTTTCAGACTGCAGATCAGAGACTGTAATTAGCTGTTAGAAGGTCTCAATTCTTACTCTCCCACCCGTGTTATATCACTGGTGTCCTTCAAGAAACGCTGAGGACAAATTAAATCGTGTGCGTCTGATAGATCCCCAGCCTTTCTCTTGTTAGCTGTAAATGTGCATTGAAAATTAAAGGAACGTGCAGCGCTGTCTGGATGGGGACATCAGACACACTCTGTCCCTGTCATTGTAAAATACTGTGATGGGTCGTTTATAATACTGTACAATGTCTCCACAAATACACCTCTACCTCTACATTGGCAATAATAGAGGGGGGGGGGAAATTAACCCTGTGTGTGCAAGGCTCTTTATTATCTGCAGCAGAGATGGTCTTTTCAGTTCCAGACAGCAGAATATACCATTTGTTTAACCATTTATATTATTATTATAATAACATTATACTATTATTTTTTTTTACAGTCTTTTTTTTATTTATTCACCACCGGGGCCAGCAGAAATGGTAAATCTTGGATATTTATCTCACAATCTAAAAACACAATCCAAACTGTAATATTTCTCCTCCTGTGTTCTATGAACAGTTTTTAGATGTAGAGCTACTGGCACATCGAGCCCTCACTATATGTCCGAATAGAGACAAGGGGTTAGACAGATCAATTATAAGCAATAAACAAAGAAAGTTAAGTATAAAGTATCATGAATGAGGTCGATCTGAGCCCTGAAGAGTTTGCATGGGAGTTGTAGGAGGGCCTATTGAATATTGACACAGAGCACAGAAATTCCCAACATTAGACAAAATCTATGAGGTTCTGTTTATCCTTGAGCCCTAAGGGAAACAATATGGCAGCTCCCACCCATATCGTACCTATTGGCAGTGGACAACACTGTCGGTTTCTGCTTTACAGCCTTGGTTCTCCTTTTAACCACTTCCCACTCCCCCTCATTGTCTCCCCCAGTATTGACCACTGATGTCTGAACCTCATCTGCTCCTCTCGCCCCATCTCCCCCGGGGGTCTCTGGCTGTAAAGGATCTTGGGTTGGAGTCAGTTCCTTTTCCAGGGTTGGGCAGGGTTTGATGATATTATGCCAGGCCTCGGGGCACCTATTGTGGGAGTGGCTTCCAGGAGCTCACTCTCCTTGCTGCTGCTCACATATGGGTGGGAGCAGCCATATTGTTTCCCTTAGACAGTACAGTATGAGGGTATAGCTTATTGTGTGTTTCTCTGTATATTTATACATATGGGTGGGAGCTGCCATATTGTTTCCCTTAGACAGTACAGTATGAGGGTATACATATGGGTGGGAGCTGCCATATTGTTTCCCTTAGACAGTACAGTATAAGGGTATAGATTATTGTGTGTACAGAACATTCCTTCTCTGTATATTTATACGTATGGGTGGGAGCTGCCATATTGTTTCCCTTAGACAGTACAGTATAGGGTTATGCTTATATTGTGTGTACAGACATCTTCCTTCTCTGTATTTTATACATATGGGTGGGAGCTGCCATATTGTTTCCCTTAGACAGTACAGTATGAGGGTATAGCTTATGTGTGTACAGAACATTCCTTCTCTATATATTATCATATGGTGGGAGCTGCCATTTGTTTCCCTAGACAGTACAGTATGAGGGTATAGCTTATGTGTGTACAGAACATTCCTTCTCTGTATATTTAATTTATACTATGGGTAGGAGCTGCCATATTGTTTCCCTTAGACAGTACAGTATGATGGTAACTTATTGTGTGTACAGAACATTCTTCTCTATAATTTATATTTATACATATGGGTGGGAGCTGCCATATGTTTCCCTGTAGACAGTACAGTATAAGGGTTAGATTATTGTGTGTACAGAAACATTCCTTCTCTGTATATTATACATATGGGTGGGAGTGCCATATTGTTTCCCTTAGACAGTACAGTATGAGGGTATAGCTTATTGTAGTACAGAACATTCCTTCTCTGTATATTTATATTTTACATATGGGTGGGGAGCTGCCATATTTTTTTCCCATAGACAGTACAGTACGAGGGTATAGCTTATTGTGTGTACAGAACATTCCTTCTCTGTATATTTATACATATGGGTGGAGCTGCCACATTGTTTCCCATAGGACAGTACAGTATGAGGGTATAGCTTATTGTGTGTACAGAACATTCCTTCTCTGTATATTTAAATATTGGGTGGGAGCTGCCATATTGTTTCCCTTAGAACAGTACAGTATAAGGGTAATAGTTGTGTTGTTACAGAACATTCCTTCTCTGTATATTTATACATATGGGTGGGAGCTGCCATATTGTTTCCTTAGACAGTACAGTATGAGGGTATAGCTTATGTGTGTACAGAACAATCCTTCTCTGTATATATATACATATGGGTGGGAGCTGCCATATTGTTTCCCTTAGACAGTACAGTATGAGGGTATAGCTTATTGTATGTACAGAACATTCCTTCTCTGTATATTTATATTTAACATATGGGTGGGAGCTGCCATATTGTTTCCCTTAGACAGTACAGTATGAGGGTATAGATTATTGTGTGTACAGAACATTCCTTCTCTATATATTTATACATATGGGTGGGAGCTGCCATATTGTTTCCCTTAGACAGTACAGTATGAGGGTATAGCTTATTGTGTGTACAGAACATTCCTTCTCTGTATATTTATATTTATACATATGGGTGGGAGCTGCCATATTGTTTCCCTTAGGTGCTCAAGGATATAACAGAACCTCATAGATTTTGTCTAATGTTGGGAATTTCTGTGCTCTGTGTCAATATTCAATATGGCCCTCCTACAACTCCCATGCAAACTCTTCAGGGCTCAGATCGGACCTCATTCATGTACTTTATACATTAACTTTCTTTGTTATTGCTTATAATTGATCTGTCTAACCCCTTGTCTCATTCGGACTATAGTGAGGGCTCGATGTGCCAGTAGCTCTACATCTATAAACTGTTCATAGAACACAGGAGGAGAAATATTACAGTTTGGATTGTGTTTAGATTGTGAGATAAATATCCAAGATTTACCATTTCTGCTGCCCCCGGTGGTGAATAAATAAAAAAAAGACTGTAAAAAAAAAATAATAGTAAATGTTTTATATAATAAATATAAATGGTTAATACAAATGGTATATTCTGCTGTCTGGGAACTGAAAAGACCATCTCTGTCTGCAGATACATAAAGAGCCTTGCACACACAGGGTTATTTCCCCCCCCTCTATTATTGCCAATGTAGAGGTAGAGGTGTATTTGTGGGACATTGTACAGTATTATAAACTGACCCATCACAGTAATTTTACAATGACAGGGACAGAGTGTGTCTGATGTCCCCATCAGACAGCGCTGCCTTCCTTTAATTTTCAATGCACATTTACAGCTAACAAGAGAAAGGCTGGGGATCTATCAGACGCACACGATTTAATTTGTCCTACGGTTTCATCTGAAGGACACCAGTGATATTAACACTGTGGTGAGAGAAGAATTGAGACCTTCTAACGAGCTAATTACAGTCTCTGATCTGCAGTCTGAAGATAAAAGTGAATGAGATATCTCAGTGTTTAATGGACGATCCGTAGCAATAGAACTGTATTGTACTGCAATATTGTAACGCAGAACAATTCAAGCAGCGCTTTACAGTCAGGTAACGTGTCTTTGGCAGGGGCGACTATTTCAAACAATAACCCAGCCTGATGTTAGATCAACTGGATTGTCTGTCCTATACAAGCACCAGGGATCATCCAACAAGCACTATTAACCATATCAATGTTTTCGTGAACTGACCATGAGAATAAATATAAAGCCCATTCTTGGTTCAGCCATTGGTGTTGTACACTGGGTACCAAATGATGGAATTTGGAAAAAAAAGAAAAATAATCTTTTAAAAGTCTGCTTGTACCCATTAGGTGGCGCTGTGTCACGGGGCAGGGCCCATAGAGTTCTGTGTAAGGGGTAGGATTAATCCAACAGTCAGATGGCGCTCTATACAAGCATATATTGCTACAGTCAGTAGGCTATTTACGGGCCATGTAAAATAAACTAATTAGCGTGTGTGTGTTCTTGTTGCCCTTTAACCCTGAGCTTCTTGTAATAGTTTTAAGTCCTACCTTGGTTCTAGTTTGTTTAGAATCCATGATATGAGAATATTGGTCAATCCAATAAAGAATTTAGATTGTTTCATTGGCTATGTACTGATAGGCTTGTTAATAGTGCTTGTTAACAGGTGGATATCAGGGATAATACGTCCCATTATTTATATAGGTAAAAGCTCATAGATCCGTGCCAGCTATAAATGCACACTGGGCCTCCTCACACCCCCCCCCCCCCAATAGTCTAGGACACCACCGTAGAACATGAAACACAAATGTGTTTACAGTTGAAGAGCCGGTTTATTTGTTAATTTTTTTTCCATCAGCAGATGCCGCCTTCTCCTACCACCTCCCAGGGTTCAGAAACCTATTAACCAGCTTCCCTGCCCTACCAAAACCTCACTGGCCTCTAATTGCACCTCCATGGGGCAAGGATGTAACTTAGAGCAGGGTCTATTAGCTGCTCTTTCATCTGGGCACTGACAATAAACTGAGCTGTTGTTTCATGGGTTTTAGCTCGGAGAGCAGAGCTGGTGAAGAACTTTGCCAATTCCCTTTTAACCAGTTCAGCACCAGGGACAGCTGCCAACTCCAGACTCACTGTACAAGGGGCTCATTACATAGACAGAGACCTCTCTCACCTTCACCCCGCTACAATTATCCTTTATTACAGGCAGCGACCGTACAAATACAGAAGAGGAGGTTGCAATTCGCATTTTATAACATTCACCAAACAAACCTAATAAACAAAGTCTAGGGGGAGATGGGGATATCCGAGCTGCATTTACACTGTAATTGAAAGGCTCTGTTTCTCACTCGGCTGAGATTTTATTACCAGTCTGGCTCTCGGCTACAGACTCTGACCTGTTTATTATCGTTATTATAATAATGGACATCAGGTCTGGAAACCTTCGCTGGGATTGAATTCGCAAACAACGGACGTTCAAATTCCAATTGTCGTTTTTCACAGTTAAGCAAAATCAAGTCAAATCATAACAAATATATTATTATTTATTACTACGACTATATATAATAATAATAATAATAATAATAATAGTAATAATAATAATAAAAAAACAACAATAATATATAGGAAACCTATATGACAATTATTGTCCAAGCTCCCCTAAATGTAACCAGGGTACTCAGCTCTACCAGTGGGTTAGCCTTTAATGAAAGGGATCGCCACTGGGAAAATATTTTTTTTTGTATTCAGTTTTATTGAAGAACAGGAGTTTAAGGAGCTGGTCTTACCTCCCGTCTTACCTCCCGCTTTACCTCCCGTCTTACCCCCTCTTACCTCCCGTTCTTCAATAAAACCTGCAGGAACCGGGAGAGAAGTAAGTCTGTTGTATTCAATTAGATCAACTGGACTTGAAGTTTGTTGTTGAAGACGTTTCGCTAGTCATCCGACTGGATCTCTCAATTCAGAATGACTTGTACAAGAATCTGTGGCAATTAAGATGCAGATACACGGCTGAGTCCTGACCCGAGGAATTGGCTCTTCTGTGTGCTGGGCCATACGTTGATGCAGTTGCTGTTTGGTCTCCCCCACATACAAATCAGAACATTCTTCACTGCACTGCACTGCGTATATGATGTCGCTTTTCTTGTGTTTTGGTATTGGGTCTTTCGGATGTACCAATTGCTGCCTCAGTTGTGTTGTTCCATTTAAAGCAGACAGGGATACGGTGTTTTTTGAAAATTCTTCTTAGTTTCTCGGAGACCCCTGCTACATATGGGATGACCATGTTCTTTCTCCTGTCTTGCTTTTCCCCTTCACTGTTGGTATTCGTGTTCTTTTCTACCTTCTACTTCTTTTGACAAAGGCCCAGTCTGGATATCCACAAGTTTTAGGGCTCCTCTGAGATGTTTCATTTTTTAGCCTTCGCCTCTGTGCTAGTGGGGATGTTCTCGCTCTGTGTTGCAGGGTTTGATGACCCCCAGCTTGTGATCTAAAGGGTGGTGGGGAGTCAAACATCAAATACTGATCTGTGTGTGTTGGTTTTCTGTAAACCTCTACTTCCAGTTTACCATTCTCCTTAACTTCTACCAAGCAGTCCAAGAGAAGCCAGTTTGTTGTTTTGTACCTCTTCCCTTTGAATTTAATGTTTTGGTCCACCGCATTAATGTGTCCTGTGAAAGCTTGTACTTCCTTCTGGTGGATTTTAACCCAGGTGTCATCAACATATCTGAACAGTGGCTGGGTGCTATGCCATCAAAGGTATTAAGGGCCTGTTTTCTACCTTCTCCATGTAAAGGTTGGCCACAATAGGTGAAACTGGAGATCCCATTACAATCTGTGTTTTTCCTTATAGAACTTATGCCTGTATTTAAAATAGGTGGTATTCAGGCACAAGTCCAGTAAGGAACACACCTGTTCTGGGTTGGATCAGTTCTGCTGGTAAGAGTGCTGTCTTGCCTAGCCGTTTTCTCACCATGTCAACAGCCTCCTTGGTGGGTATACAGGTGAAGAGAGATGTCACATCATAGGACACCATAGTTTCTTTGCACCGAGTACATATCTTCAATCTTGTTGGTGAAATCCTGAGAGTTCTGGATGTGATGCTTAGAACTTCCCACCAATGGTCCTAAGATGTTAGCTAGATATTTTGCCACCTTGTATGTTACAGAGTTGATGCTGCGACTATAGGTCTTATTGGGGCCCTTCCTTATGTATCTTTGGGAGTCCATATATGCATGGATCTGCCTCACCAGGGTAGAGGCGATGATACATTGCTCGATCAATGGCTTATCTTTTGAAGCTGTTGTAGTAAGTCTATGACCCTTTTCTTGTAACGGCTGGTGGGATCCCTTGTTAAGCCTCATATGTGTTGTTATCACGACAGGATGTGGTCACCTTATCATGGTAGTCTGAGGTGTTGAGTACCACTGTGCATCTTTCCTTGTCCGCCGGTAGAATGGTGATACTGGAATATTTCTTGAGGGATGTTAAGGCTCTCTTTCCTGTGTGGTCAGGTTAGATGGAGTTTTAGCACTGGCTAAGGCTGCAGATACCTTAGGCGAAGTTGTTCTGCCTCACTCTGTGGTACCTTATTATTGTGGATTGAGGCTTCTGTGGCTGCTATAATATCCACCACAGGGATGGCTTTAGGGTGATGGCAAAATTCAAGCCCTTAGCAAGGACTTCCATTTCAGGCTGGGTCAGGGTCCTGTTAGACAGGTTTCTCACCCATTCCTCCTTGTTGGATGAAGTGACACTTCCCTCCTTTTGTATCCAAGGTAGTTGTTCTCCTTTGGGGTGTTCTGGGATGACAGAATGTTCTGTTGCCTTTGTTTGCCCTTACAGTGCTGAAAAACTGTGCTTGTTTGGGTAACTCCATCACCTCTTTCCCAGATGGCCACAGGTAGCTGTGAGGCCAGGTTTCTGTTCTAGTTGACTGATGTTGTGCAATAAAGCATCAGCTGTAAAATGTGTCTGTCGTACCTGTTCATTTAGTTCATTTAGCTGTGTTTGAGCCTTTTACAGTATCTGTTTGGCTCTGATGACTTTAACTGTGGAATCCAGACGTATGCTGCATGGTACAACCTTTGTTGTCTGCATCGGAGGTTAAATCGCCACTGTCTGCCATGTAAATGCTGTTTTGACACCTTACTCTGGGCGTTCCTATAACACCCTCTTAGCCACTATCCAATCACACCCTTAACCTGGCTGTGATATGCTAATTGGGATTTTCCAGGGTATATAATTGCCATGATTTTGTACAAGTCATTCTGAATTGAGAAAGCCAGTCGGATGACTAGCGAAACGTCTTCAAGAACTAAACTTCAAGTCCAGTTGATCTAATTGAAATATAACAGATATACCATAACCTGATGAATGAGAACCTTCCCGAGAGAAAGTAAGAAAACATACACAATCGCTCGTTCGTCTGCCATGTCTTCTGCCAGGTCCCGGCACACTAAGCCGTCGGGACCTGTCAGAGGACGCGACGGAGGAGCGAGAGATCAGTAAGTTCTGTAACTTTGTTCCGGCTCCTGCAGATTTTATTGAAGAACGGGAGGTAAGACCAGCTTCTTTACCTCCTTGTTCTTCATAAAACTGAATACCAAATAATTATTTACGGGTAGAGATACCCTTTAAAGGACAACTATACTTACCTCGCCTTCTCCTCTTCTTTCCCACATCAGGGTGAGGACCTAAATCGCTGGGTTTAGTCTGCATAATGTAAACTTCCTTCTCAGTCCCACAGCCTGAGCAATTGGTAGATGCACTGGTGCAAGAAGCGTGCCTTCCTATTGGTGGTCCCAGGGCCGCCTATCTAATAAGCAAGGTGAAGCACATTACAGAGCAGCACCTGTAGGGAGGGCAGCAGTTTTGAGGCCAGAAAAAAATAAATAAAGGTTTTTTGATTTTTCCATGTGCCTAAGGCCTAGATGCCAGGGTGGCCCATAAATGCCATTTGTAAAAAAAAAAACATTTTCGGGAGGCATTGTCACTTTAAATAGCAGGGGAAGCCATGACTTTCATTGCACAACAGAATGCAGGTACAACTCCTTCCCCTCCTTTCTGACTAGAAATTCATTTGATCAAAATCAATATTTGTTGGCCCTGCAGATCAAATGTTGGGCATCATTTGCCTGTCAGTTGTGGGCATCAGTTACCAGTCATTGTGGGCATTATTTACCAGTTAAAGTACCTTCAACTTCTGGACAAGCCACACCATTTCCAGATAAAGCATCACCCACTTACACTTATAAAACCACCACCCCTTCTGGGGGCGAGGGCGGGGCAGCTTTTGGGAAAAAAATTTAGGTACCAAAAGTGTAGAGACGGCCCTGGGTGGTCCAGCACCAGGCTGAACAGGGGATGGATCGAAACGGCCCACGAAGGTAAGTTGATAAAGTTCTGTTTCCTTAAGGATTAAACCTAGGGGTGAGGACCTAGCGATTTAGGTCCTCACCTGAGTCCTTTCATTGGAAGTGAAGGAATCTGTCAATGGAAAGATATGCTTCCCATGTCTTCTCCTTGGTGAAAGGTGATCTGAACTAGAATGTCCAGCGATTGAAACTTGCAATTAAATTAGAACTATAGTGCATATTTAAAAAAAAAAAAATTCTTAAAAAAAGCAGTTCAAATTAAAATTACCTGGAAAATGGAGAATTGGTAATTCCTACCCCCTAATATCATTTCGGTGAATAGTGCCAGAATGAAGAAAACTGCTTCTGCCAGCTCATCAATGCTTCAGCACTATCTTTACTACAGGAAAGCCCAGGACACTAAACTGGCAGATGAAATCTGTATGTGCTGGTGCCTTTTAGCGAAATAAACATATTGTTATGTAGGAATAATTAATCCTACATCCCTGCCCCAGGTACTTTTCATTTTTAAAAAGTAAATTTTTACAGTATATTATCCTTTAAAGGTTGAATGTGGTTAAAGGGTAAACTTTAAGGGGTGGTTTTGTCAGTCTAGTTGTCCTTTAACAATAATGATGATATTATTATTACTATTGCTATTAAAATCAATAGTAATAATATTATAACCTACCCCTGTAGTGGATTCTATGAGAGGAACTGTAAGATTTAGCCTTATAATCTTACAGTTTCTAGAGGATAAAGGAAACCAGAAGCCACAAAGGAGTAGGTTTATAATAATAATGCAACCCCAACTGTAAATTATAAGATATTAGAAGTCACCTTGGAGTTCCGTGCCCTGTATAAAAGGTATTTGGCCTGCTCGTCGTGCTTTTATTGGTCACGGAACTCCTCATGACGTCTAATATCCTTATATTTACAGTTGGGGGTGCATTACTACTATATAATTTACAATATGAGTATATTTTAAGAGGTGTTTAATTAAACTGGATTTGTGGACTTTAGTGATTACATTTATAGATTTTTTTAACATTTATGCTTGGAACAGTCAGATATTTTTGATAACAGTATTACTTAGAAAAAAAACCAGTAATGTTTCCGTATAGAACTTAAAACCAACTGGTCTTCAATCAAAAACATTAAAGGTATATTTCACTTTTCAAGTGAACTATTCCTTAAGAGCGTTACTGGCATTGAGCCGAAATCTATTATAGTAATGGAAGCCTATATAAATTAGCCTATTGAAAGCCCTAAAAATACTTTCTTACAATGACAATGGTTTTCTGCAGTAAAAATCGTTCAGTTTAATGGCTCCTTTCTGGTGGAATTACTCAGTGATTATTGTATATTGTAGTTATCATTTGTCCTCATTTATACACAGCACACTATGCTATGTGAAAAGTTTGCCCAGGCTATTAATTTGCAGCAACCAATGGATGTTTTTTTCACTGGATTACTGCAGTCAGATAATATCCTGTTGCACATTAATAGCACAGGCAATCCTTTGCACCTTTACACAGTCCCTATATCATTAACATGAACATTTTATAAGAGTAAAAGCACTAACCCTCACCGTTACATACTAGCACAAGGAAATACAATGGTCAGTGGTGCATCCATAAGGACACAGTATTGTAACTTTTCATATTCGGCCCACCGAGTGCTTTAGTGATTGGTTCTCCTGCAGTAGACGTGAAACCAGAGGTTGCTGCCTCATCCCTTTAAAACGAACATTGAAATGTACTTGCTGCAAGGCTAATTACCATTATTTTAGCTGCAGGAATTACCTTTTTTATGCTGCAAGCTAATTACATTATTTTATGCTGCTGGCTAGTACTATTATTTATCTGCAAGGCTAATTACCATTATTTTATGCTGCAAGGCTATTACCATTATTTTATGCTGCATGGCTAGTTACTATTATTTATGCTGCAAGGCTAATTACCATTATTTTATGCTGCAAGGCTAATTACCATTATTTTATGCTGCAAGGCTAATTACCATTATTTATGCTGCATGCTAGTTACTATTACTTTATGCTGCAAGGCTAATTACCATTATTTATCTGCATGGCAGTTACTATTTATGCTGCAGGCTAATTACCATTATTTTAGCTACAAGGCTAATTACCATTATTTATGCTGCAAGGCTAATTACCATTATTTTATGCTACATGGCTATTACTTTTTTTTGCTGCAAGCTAATTACATTATTTTATGCGCAAGGCTTATTCCATTATTTTATGCTGCAAGGCTCATTACCATTATTTTTCTGCAAGGCTAATTACCATTATTTTATGCTGCATGGCTACTTACCATTATTTTATGTTGCAAGGCTAATTACCATTATTTTATGTTGCAAGGCTAATTACCATTATTTTATGTTGCAAGGCTAATTACCATCATTTTATGTTGCAAGGCTAATTACCATTATTTTATGCTGCATGGCTACTTACCATTATTTTATGTTGCAAGCTAATTACCATTATTTTATGCTGCAAGGCTATTACCATTATTTTATGCTGCATGGCATTACTCATATTTTATGTTGCAAGGCTAATTACCATTATTTTATGTTGCAAGGCTAATTACCATTATTTTATGTTGCAAGGCTATTACCATTATTTTATGTTGCAAGGCTATACCATTATTTGCAAGGCTAATTACATTATTTTATGTTGCAAGGCTAATTACCATTATTTTATGTTGCAAGGCTAATTACCATTATTTTATGTTGCAAGGCTAACCAGAAGTCCATATAGCCTGCATCATGCTTCTAAACGGGAATAGTTTTGTTTTTTTTATTAAACAGGTAACAATCGTATGTAAACCCTTTGTTTTTATTGTGTCTCAGTGCAAAACATTCCTATACAGGCCCAAATAGTAAGGTACCATACTGATTTAACAGGAAAAGAAAGCTATATAGCTTTTTTAATGTACAGTAAGGCTTCAGTGCACTGCGATTGGGATCTCCTGATGTTTCACGATTGGAGCGCATGCGATTGGCAAAAAAATTAAGATTGCATCTATTCAATTAACGGATTGCCTGGGTAGCGCACCATTCGCAGCGCCTCAGTGTGGCCTAGCCCATGGGCAGTAACACTGCCTATAATTAAATAAATAGGAACATTTTTTATATGATAAAAACATCTTATGTCTAGGAAGGAAATATAAAACAATATTCTTCCCTGACTAGAAAGCGTGTGGCATCTCCATGTCTAGTGGTCCTCGTCCAAACGTAGAGATTATATACAATTGGATTGTTAGTACAGCTATGGGGAACATTTTAGAACAATCTGACCTGTCTGTATCTTCTCATTATTTGTTCCCCGACCCAGAATAATAAACAGATTATTAATAAACATTCACCAGGACATCTGCTGATCCTCTGATTCAGGGAAATGAATGAACTTCCAATGTAAGAATGGTCCAGGTCCATAGGACTTTATACAGGACGGAGGGTGTTGGCATGTTCCATATTAGATAGGGTAGATCTAGCCCCCCCCCGATCAGAATTTCCTGGGTCCCATACTAAGTAGAGTTTCTCCCTTGAGCCCCTAGCCCAATAGTGGTACGTTCTGGGTTCTGAGGTTTCTGAGAATCTTTCTATAGTCCTATGCTCAGGAAGTGGGACTGGGTATTGTCACCATATGACTGGCTGTGTATTTGGACTCTGGGTGGTTCTGTCCATCTGTCCCCCTCCCTCCCATTATTGGATGATTGTAGATAGAGTTCCTGTGCTCGGAGTCTATCATGGCTCTAATCTGATCGTGGACATAATTAAGCCATTTATCACAGTGACAGGACTAGGGGAGGTTTCAATGTGAGGTCTCCGACTGCCCCGCTGGGTATCTGGTACAAGTTATCACAATGTATCAGTTCTTAAAGGGCAACTAAGCCACAGAACAAAACTGAACCAGAAGTCAGGACACCTTGATATAAAACCAGTAATCTGTGTCTTACCTCTCATTTTGATACAGGCGCTGGGCAGTTACCTAAATAACATATGGTTTGTGTCTTTACTTCTCAGCATTCTAGTATCACACAGTCTGGTCACGACCATTATGTTCTGCACATGCTCAGTTTTTAGCTATGGCCACAAACTTGTTACAGTTGGTCACACCCATTAAATAATACTAGCCAATCCTTTTACAGGACAGATAAAGCAAGGAAGCATGTGACGGGGTCAAGAGGTGTGGTCTGACACTGCACATACACACAGATATCTTCATTCAGTTCTTACACAGGCTTTGATTTACTTTAACAGAGTTTACTAAAGTGGCTTTTATAGCTTATTGGTGTTTTTAGGGGATTGTTTTCAGATTCGGGAGTATAAAAAATTGGGTTTAGTTCTCCTTTAATACCAGGATGTGTCCCATTGTATCCAGTCATTAGAATAAAGAGAAACTAAAACCCCAGCAACAGTTTCCCCCCAGATATTTAATAATTAGCAGTTTATTGATTAACAGTTCGGTACCCACAAGACACCTTTCTCTTTCTCTTGTCAAGTCAATTGTGTCTTGCAGCCACTTAACGTCGATTATAAACCGCTAATGTTAAGACTGGAGTGTGGTGGATCCATCTTTTATTTGACATTTTCTTGTCTTGTCCTATTGTTTAATAATTAACATTAACATTTGGCTGGGAGCCATTGATGATTAGTTGATGTTAATAGAAAAATGTTGATATTTTTTCTTCCCCCTGAAATAATCATTTGGTGGCTGCCCATGGCGTCTTGATACATTGTAACAGTCACAACAATTGTACATTAATTCTCATCCTACCAGTAATGGTGACCTTCCAATCATCGCTCTACGTTCAGCTAATATGTCATATCTTTACCTGACCACCCTGCCATAATGCCATCAGGAACAACTGGAAAAGTAACCCAGAAATCAACTGCCTGTTACAGACGGGTTTACAGAGTGAGTGCAAGGCAGAGACTTCTGTCCTTTCTGGGTTACCATTCATGACTGTCCCTGGACTGCAGGACAATTGGAATATTGGGACTGTTTATGTACGTGATTCGTTTTTTCACCACTAGGTGGTGTGGGTCTGAAGAGGCGTTTCCAAGGAAAAAGTCCAATTTTAACTAAAATGAGAGTGACCCTACAGACTACAGTTGGTACTTTCGACATGCAGAGTGGGCGCACGTTGTAGGTCCGATAACCACCAACACATCGGACACAACTTGTTATTAGACAACAAGGTAAGATCCATTCAAGGTGAATGTAATTGGGATTCAATGCCAAACTGATCTTATTTCCTCTGGAAAGGCTTTTAGGCTGATTAAAATCCACACGAGGCTTAACCCTTTATAGGGTGGATGTGAACTGCATTGCACTAACACAGACCCACAATTTACATACAATGACAATCACTGAGAATAGTTTATATTACCTGAGGAAGGTAGACCCTCGAAATGTGTGTTGATGAGTGGTTTCAAATAAATTCACCATTCAATTGGAGTGTGACTACATTGTATTTGCTGATTACATATGTAGGGAAACTAGATGTTTACACCCGTGGGGGCAGTGTGCATCTGGACTCTGTTTATTACTTGAATAGTTATATTACCCATATCACAAAAAAAACAAGTTTGAACAAAAGATCATAAAACACCTCTAATGGCCAACTTACCTACTAACAGTAGGTCGTTCTCAGCCAATCAAGATCCTCAAATTGAAGAAGAGACTTGTGGGTAATGTAGGAAGGATGTCGAGTCGCTGGGCCTAAATACTGGCCTTAAAGAGATACCATGGAGAAGCAAGGGGGTGCATGGGGGCAGCCATTCCAGTATTGTAATCTGGACAGTAATAACATTTTCCAGCTCAATGGCCTGATGGAAACTCGATATGAAAGGTGAAAATGACTGGCTAGAGTCACTATGGGGTAATAAATATTACTATTAAATGTAAAATATATAATATTTTAATGATGTAAAGCAACATGCAGAAGTAATACAAATTTAGATAACCAAACATTCTCATTCCTTCCTAAATACACTAGCGCCCCCTGGAAAAGAAATTACGAGACCTCCATGAATAGGAACAAGTAATGTAAATCTAAACAGCCAGACCTGCATCATCTACTTGTGATCCTTGTGACTCTAGTCCTTATGGCTGCAGATCCATAACAAGGTCCATGTGCCATAAAAGACAAAAGGGCCCATATGACATTGTCTAGGGCCCATCCAGGTTTATTCTTTTTGCGATCGGAAATTTTAAAAATTCCGATTTGATTTGGTTCCAAATGGATTTTCAGAACGCTGTCAGAAAAACACTTCATTCATCTCTGTGCTAGAATTCGACCCACAACTAATTTGGGGACGAACTCCTGGTTCCACATTTAAAGTTCTGACACAAGAACTACAGAGACTTCGATATGGAAAGTTCATAGTTTCAGCACAGGTGTTCGACTTTGATGGCATCAAACCCCCTGCTGGTTCATTCATATCTATTAGCCACTCCTCAGTTCCTTTAATTAAAGTGAATCCATCAAAGAGGTTTTTTTTTTTTTTTTTTTTAAATAGCCCATCCCCTTACAAGAGGAATCTCTGTTTGGGGGAATTGTAACTATTCGTGTCTTTCTAAACTTTCATAGTATATAGGGCTTCCAGTTATCTGGTATTTTCTCTCTGTTAGCATGATAAAAAAACAAAAATGAAGGTTGTTCGTTCTCCCCTTTACAATGATCACGTTTATTTATTTACTATTGTTAAACCAAATAAACTCTTCCCAGAATTTATTAAATTCTGTTCAAGGCTTTCTAGTGCCATCTAGTGGGCATCAGGAAATGTTTGAATTTTGAAATATTCTGATTTATAAAAGTTAATTCATTCTAATTGGATTTTCGGAACTTTCTGCAGGTCAAAATACAGAATTCTGACACAGAACCACCAAGATTTTCATATGAAAGTTCATAGTTTCAACACAGAAGATCGACTTTGAAGGACGAAGTTCAGAACCGAAAGCCAAAAAACTGTGTCTGACGCCGCGAATCTATCAAGGGATTGAACGCCCTGCTGGTTCATCAACTCTCCTAGCCCCCCATTAATTGATCATTTAATTGTTTACCCAATAAGAGTTTTTTATCGTTCTGGAAATAAAAATATTATTGCAAATAATCTAATAATGTATAAAGGTTCGTACAGACGTGTGATCGCAGGGTGCCAACCCGTACGCACAATGTGTACGAACTGCCATTTCGGACGATAATCGTGCCTTGTGTATTGGCACTTTTTCTGCCGAAACAGACGTTAGGTCGGGCTGATCTTCGAACCAACGGCCGTTCATCCACATCGTGCATCACGTCAGCACCCCACGATCGCAGGTGTGTACGAACCTTAAGGTAAAGGAAAGGCCCATCCCCTTATCCCCACCTTACCTTACAGAGAGGAATATCTTGTTTCATTGGATATCAGGGACAGTCGTATGAGGGAAAAAATACAATGTTATTCCCACTTTACAATGATGCCGTTTATTTTTATTTACAAAATTGTTAAACCAAATAATCCACATAGTGTTTGCTAATTTTTAAAGGCAGTGAAACAGGGTTTTAAGAAGGCAAATTGCTCTGCATGAGGACCAACATTACCATCTAAAGGGCATCAGCTACACTGCAGGTAAAATACACATTGTATATCTATGGTGTGATAGTAAATAAAAACTACACACACAACACACACACACATATATATATTTATTTTCTTATAGAATTTTTAGTTGATTTCCTCTTTGTAGTTTTAAAAACAAAAGGCTCAATCATTAAATCCTATTTCTGGAATAATACTTGTTTTTTTAAAGTCCACATTTTTGGTGCCTTTCTCTTTCCATTTCAGGGACAGAATAAGTTGGGGCTCGGGGAAGCAGAAAGCAAACATGACAATGAATGTCTCCAAGCAGCAAATATACAACAACCCAGATGAGTTTATGTTGTGTACAGTGTTCACAATGCACACAACGCACCCCCACAATATCCTTCCACCTTCGAACAATGCATCCCACTCACACATCCAACAGACACGTAATTAAAAATGCCTGTAAACAGCCCAATGACAGCAACGACACAACACACACAGCTCTCTATGACATTACTAGAAATCATAGGCTCCTCCCAGATAACCTATAAAAGGGCCCTCTTCCTGCTTCATCGACAGCAAGAAGCAAAATGGGTTAGCAAAATGAGGAGTAAAGAAATTGGGGCACTCTTGCCCCCATAGTAGATACACTCATGCAACAGTGTACTTGACTGAAAAAACAGAGAGGTAGAGAAGAAGATTTGGTAAGACACGTCATAGAGCAGCTAAAGAAAAAAAATAGACCAATCACCATATTTTTATCCAGACTAAAGCTATGTTCTGATCATGAAAAAAAAGGCAAAGTATCCCCCTATAGCATGCATTCAGTCTTAAAGGGCATGTCCACCCCTTTTTTTAATATTTGGGGTACTGTAGGGCTTCCTCCCCCAGCCCCAACCGCTATATTATTTTGTCCAGTACCTACCTCTTTCCTCCAGCGTACTGTCCCGGCCCTCTGCTTGCATGAAAACTTCAAGCAGGGGACTGGGCCGACAGCCGCATTCATAATGGCTGAGAGGCATCCAATCCCGAATCGGCTGCCGGCAATTCAGAACACCGTGGGAGAGAGGTAAGGTAAGTAATGATTGGGGGAGTTTCTGGACATATTATATAGCGATTGGGGCTGGGGGAGGTAGCCCTACAGTATTTAAGAGTTTTTACACTAGGGTGAGGGAAGGAAAATGGGTGGAGAGGGAGGGGGGGCTGCTCTGAGCAAGCCAAAAACCTCTAAAGGAAGCCCTCAGAGGCAGAAACAATTTCCCTCCCAGCCAGGCTCCTGGTGGGCAGTTTTTGGGACTTTATAGGGACATTACAGGAGAACCTTGGAGCTGGGATGTAAGGTAAGGATTTTATTACACTATACAGTGGGGCCAGTAGGTTACATTATAGTTTTGGGGGTGGACATGCCCTTTAATTATAGAATGAGGGTTGGCTGGGAAAACTTAAAGGGTATGTCCACCTAAAAAATAATTTTTTGATATTTTGTTCATTTATAGCCACTAACCTGATCTGCCGCAATTGTTTTTCTAAAATCAATTCCGTTCGCGAGATATCACCCAGCATAGGTAGCAGGCCGCACTAAGCCTGCATTTCCGTTCATATTGCACGTGAAGGCTACTTTGCATTGACGCGCACATCATACACTATGTGCCGTCCAATCAAAAGCGCCTATGCACCGTCCAATCAAAAACGCCTACACGCCGTCCAATGAAAAGCGGCTATTCCCGACCTGGACTCTAGGGTGCCTAAGCAACATCTGTAAGTTAATAATGAAATATTGTGAGCAATACCTTCACATTTGCATTACTATATTCAAAATAAAGAGAAAATTATCTAATAAATTCTTGTACATTATATTTTGTTTCTAATATTGCCCAATGTTGTATAGTAGTGTTACGTCATTTGTGGTCTTGTCTCAGTGACAAATACATATGTATTTTGTGTGTGTGTGGTGTGTGGGCTTGTGTGTGTGGGTGTGGGGGGGGGTTATGGGTGTGTGTTGGTAAATTTAAAGGGCATCTATAGTGAAAAAAACACATTGTCCCTTTGCAAAGTTAAATTCATGTACTCTGTGCTGCCTTAATCCTATCTCTGTCATGACTCTGTTTAGCCATGGTGTCAGATCTCTGTGCAGCATTCCCCCCTTCCCCCTCCCCTCTGTTACCTCCTCCATGTTCTCAACTCCGGCTAACCGACAAGCTTATCATGTGCAGTAGAAGTTAAAAGTTCAATATCCTGAAAAACATACCAAGCACGGTGGCCAATAGAAAGCAAGCTGTCCTGGAGACAAGGAAGAGAGAAGTCAGTACAGTTTACGATCTATCACTTTGTGACCCATCATCAATCAGTTGAAAGCTATTAAGAAGGGGGGTCAAGTGCACCCTTATATCTACCATCAAACTACCTCTCTCCCCCTGCTAATGCTCTTATCTCAAGTTTATTACAGAGCAGGGAGGGGGGGATCACGTCACATGGATTTGATTACAGTCCAATTAGGAGTAGAGAATTCAATCACGTATTCTTCTAACTGGTGTATCTCAGGACAGAGAGGGAATCTGAAAAAAGTGAAGACACTCTGGGGGTTATGGGGAATTATAGAACACATGGAAAGAAAGAAAAAAAATTAATTTTCCCACATAGATGCCCTTTAAGATAATCCGATCCTCGGGAGCAGAAAGATACGATCCCAATGTGGCAGCAGATCTTTGAACACTGATAGCTGCTGTTTCGTGCACTACTACGCTTCTCGAACTATCCCGGACCCGTATTTCAATATTTTCGGACTTTCGCTAAATATGAATGTTAGAAGAAAAACCGTTCGAATGTGCGAGTAAATGCCTATTATACCTATATGCGAGCATCGAATCCGCGAGTAAAGGGCCCATTAAAACCTATACGCGAGCATCAATCCGCGAATAAAATGTCCATGGTATCTCGGTGCGGACACGAGCATCGAGTCCGCGCGAGTAAAATGTCCATGGTATCTCGGTGCGGACACGAGCATCGAGTCCGCGAGAGTAAATGTCCATGGTTATCTAGGCGCGAACATCGAATCTACGAGTAAGTGTCCATTAAAGCCTATACGCGAGCATCGAATCCACGAGTAAAATGTACATTGTACCCAGGCGCTAACGGCTCGAAAATAGTACGAGTGAGAGTAAAGATGATTTTTCGAATGTCCTGGATATTTGAACATGTTCCCCAGACCATTTGCCAGGTCCCACAGCCATTACATAAGTTACAATTGATATTTTAATTGTATCATTCATTAGAACTTTCGAACTATTGACTCATTGACTTTAATGGTCCGTTTTCGAACTTTCGCACTTTTGAACTTTCCATATATTCGAAAGTTCGAAAACGGACTGCACTTTCGAAAGTTCGGCCATCTCTAGTTGGTACGGGGACACTATCTACACACATACAGTAATATTGAGAATACTGGTATTAATACACTATACTGTAGTTCTGGTTGGTACAGGACACTATAGAATATTAAGAATTTACTGGTATTTTACATATACTGTAGTTCTGGTTGGTACGGGGATACTAATAATATTGAGAATTACTGGTTATTAATACATATACTGTATTTCTGGTTGGTACGGGGATACTATATAATATTGAGAATTACTGGTATTAATACATTACTGTAGTTCTGGTTGGTACAGGGATACCAATATAATATTGAGAATTACTGGTATTTTACATATACTGTATTCTGGTTGGTACGGGGATACTATATAATATTGGGAATTACTGGTATTAATACATATACTGTCGTTCTGGTTGGTACAGGGATACGTATATAATATTGAATTACTGGTATTAATACATATACTGTTTCTGGTTGTACAGGGATACTATATAATATTGAGATTTACTGGATTAATACATATACTGTAGTTCTGGTTTGTACAGGGATACTATATAACTTGAGCATTACTGGTATTAGTACATATACTGTAGTTCTGGTCAGTGCGGGGATACTATATAATAGGAGAATTACTGGGATTATACATATACTGTAGTTCTGGTTGGTACAGGATACTATATAATATTGAGATTTACTGGTATTAATACATATATGTATTTGGTTGGTACAGGGATACTATATAATATTGAGCATTACTGGTATTATATAATAGTGCAGTTCTGGTTATCCGGGAATACTTTCCGATTGCTTTTGGAGTCAGCTAGGAATTGTTTTTTCCTTTTTAGCTGTTTATTTCCCCTTCCTCTTGATCAACTGTAAGGTAGGGTTTAAAAGGAAAAGGTTGAACTTGATAGACATATGCCTTATTCAACCTCAATTACTATGTAGCAGAGAAGGCCGAACTTCATAAAGTTCAGTCTGTTTTCGAACTTCGAACTTCGATAAAGTTTAAAAGTTCGAAAACGGACCCATTAAAGTCAATGGGAGTCAAATAGTTGGAAAAGACAGCTGAAATACGTTATTAACAATGGTACAATGGTAACTTAATGTAAATGGCTCTGGGACCTGGGAAATAGACTGGGTGACACGAAAGAATATCCAGAACTTTAAAAAATAAAATCGATTTTATTTTTACGCGCACTAATTTCAAGCTACTGCGTTTGATTTTTGATAATTATCCACAACGAATAGAAGATTCAAGGGTTACCGAACTCTTAAAACATATGATCGAACATTGATTCGATAATTATCGAAAGTCCCGAAAATTCGAATGTCCGAGAAATCCAAGTCCGGGATAACACAAAAAGTCGGGTCTCTTCGAACTTGTTAAGTTCGGTCGAACCGGGTTCAACGTTTGGTTTTGTGTCCATCTCTATATGTAACTATTCCTGGAGATATCTGCACTTTATATCAATATTCACTCATGTTATGTATTTGTATGTCACACTTTGTATGACAAATTAATGAACGGTCGACTAAGACACTTTATTGATTCACTTGTTTCATTTATCATATCGATGAACTGCTCTTTATAACACAATAGTACTACGCACTTTACAGATCTTCCTCTTATAAAGGTAATAGATATGGGAATTACACAGTATTTTAAAATTTAGGATAGTGGGTGACCTCTATTATCCTATCTACTTCTAAAGCAGGGATATATCGTACAGTTCTTTGTAATACAAAAGATTCAATGAGACAATGTGACCATCAATAGTACTGACTGTAAGCTGATGAATCACTAAGTGTCTATGACATCTATTACTGAGAATTTATGGCTCTAGTGTAGATAAAAAAAATTTAAAGCACACTATTCTCACCTAAACCACTGTCCACCAGTGGCGTAGTTATAGACTTATGGGCCCTGATGCAACAATTTGGGCATGGGGGCCCCAAATCGGCACCGCAAGCCAATAATATTTCCATAAAAAACACCATATTCATTTTAAAACAGACAAACATCCTTTCCCCATACACCAGCAAAACTACCAATCAGATCAAACAGTATTTCTACAGTTATATCCTCAAACCTTCTAACATAACTAACCAACTGAAATGCTTGGCACACAGAGAGTGGTAAAATGCTTTGTATACAACCACTGGTAAAACAGTTGGCAGACTGGTGATAACCCGGTGGTTTAGGTCCTCACCCTGGGTTCTAAGACTGCCGGGCTGGTGGAACTGGGTGCAGGTGGTATAGTTCTCCTTTAATAGTTCCCGGACAAAGTTGCCCAGCAACAACGCATTTCAGTTGCTAATAAAGTAAACAGGACGGGATATAACCTCCTCTAAATATTCCTCTGGGTTCCCCTTAATTTTGTGAAATGAGCAAATAATAGTAAATGTTTATCCAATGGATTTTCACAAAGTTCCTGAATTTAAAGTCACAGAGCCCATTTCAGTTCTCTCTTTATACAGGACCATTCCCAATTCCCTATGAAAATCTTCAGTTCGGTTGAAAGGACTTGGTTTCCTTCACTAGGCAGCACAATAGAGTTCAAGGAACATCGATAATCCATTGCCAGGGACGCAATTTCATAAAAGGCTTTTCAACAAGCAACAATGTCTGTAAGGAGGGGAGGTGTGGCCCAGCGCGCGCAAATGTGATTGGAACGTCACAGAATCATGTTCAGGGCACCGATAATGCCTTGGAAATGGGATCTCTATTCTGTCTTTTGTCAAATAAAATGATGGAAAAACGATTTACAATAGGAGGAACCTTCTCGAACATTCCACAGAACCTGCCTATGGAACATAATAATGAGCCCAAGAGAGAAAATTTTTCTTTGTAGAGTTTATATCTCTCCAACGTAACTAAACCGTCTTACACTAAGCGGCCATTTTTATAAAGGAACGGAAACCATTTTGCT
This sequence comes from Hymenochirus boettgeri, assembly GCA_019447015.1. Taxonomy (NCBI): domain Eukaryota; kingdom Metazoa; phylum Chordata; class Amphibia; order Anura; family Pipidae; genus Hymenochirus; species Hymenochirus boettgeri. Next base: position 340,711,220 of record CM033470.1, read on the forward strand.
TCTTTCTACAAGAAATCCAGCCACACTTAGCTCGAATTCTGTGGTAATCTTCGGTGCATTTCCTTTTTTTTTTTTTGCATAACTGGGGCAGTGGATAAAACCCAAATTTAACAGCTGCAGCAACTGCCAAAACAGAGAAAATGAAAATACACTAACATAAAAAACTACCCCACAGTGACCCAAAAAACAAAGCAATGGAGGGAAAATAGATAATAATGCCGAAGGCCAAAAAAGAGAGTGGAGGCACAGCAACAATGAAATTTGGTGGCAAGAAAAAAATGAAGGAAAAACGTCAACATTGGTCCTTACAGGGGCATCTAGGGTAGGGGGTCCCAGCTCAAACCCAATTTTGCTTTCTGGTGTCCCACCCCCCTAGAATACATGTAATGCCTGTCTGAAAGTTAAGAGGAGGTGGATAGGCTGGTGTCAGATTGTGGTGAATTGGTAAGATCACCTGGGTAAAGTCAGATGAGAGGTTTTCCACGTACGATGGCTTAGACACCATGTCTTTTACACAGGGCTATGTGGTCACAACAATTTCCTTAGTTTCCAGAATTGGAGTGAGTCCGTAGCTTGTCAACTTGGTTTAGTCAGTTTGGCCTTTTGTTTATACGACCCTCCTGTCGAGAAGATTCTCAGCCGACCAGCACCTCCCATGTTGGAGCAGTTCATCTACAATTTCGATAGGGGGTAGGTGTGATATTGCCTTAACTCAAAATGGGGAGAAAACATTTGGGCAAAAATACTACTCAATTGCCTCTTGAGGTAGTACACTTGATGTTCCCCCTACAACAAGCCTTACAGTATTCAAGACAATATTGCTTTGCAGACTGGTGTAAATGGAAAAATTCCTTTTGTTTCTGATCAGTCTAAAGCCTTTATAGAGAAAATAACTAAGTATTCCTGAGGGTTTCATCAACTGGCCTAGAGTCTGTATGCGGTGCAAAGCATCTCATTTGTGGTAATGCGGCTGGTTTGGGGGAGAACCTTTTATGGTCTCTCTTTTTGGCTCAGCCCTTTTCTTTCGTGTTTGCCAGCAGAATCCTTTGATTATAGTCCATGACCCCACTCCGAACCCAGGTGATCGTGATCTGGTGGCCAGAGATTTTCTGAGTGCCATCAGGTTCCCTGTCAACAAACCAAATGCAAAGCCTTTTGAATGGGAAAGAAGGTGCCTGTTCAACCTCCAGATTTCTTCAATAAGCCTTCCCCTGAAAATTAACGACATTAGGACTCACATTCGGCCCATGGCGATTTTGATGAGACAAATTGGGTGAGTGGTCACTATATTCAAAGGTTAGGATCACAGGAATGGGAGACCATTTTCTCTGAGCGAAGCTTTCATTGATCAGACTTTCAATTATGTGATCACAGTTATGTATACTAAACCCCTGTTGTTTATTAAAGGTTAATGCCAGTGTTTGCAGATAATAATGATCTTGTATGGGGCTAGATGTGCATTGATTATCTTTTCTATGTTTGTATAAATTTTAGACCAGACAGTAGCACTTCTGCTAAATGTAGTTGTAATTACGACTAATTGGAGTGCTTCCACAATCTGTGTATGTGTATGGTCTTTCTTTAGTGGTGCCACCTAGAATCCAATGATGTTATGTGTGGGCCGTGAGGGTTGCAGTGGTCGAGATAGAGATGGCAGAACTTTCAAAAGTTTCGGTCCGTTTTCGAACTTTCGAACTATTGGAAAGTTCGAATTCAAAAAAACGAACCCAGTCAAGGGGGATAAATAGTGTGAAAAAGTTGTCATGAAATACAAATAAACTATCAATGGTAACTTAAATGTAAAGTGGCTGTGGGACCTGGAAAAATGATCTGGGAACACTGTCGAATATCCGGACATCGAAAACTCGATTTTAACTCTCACTCGCGCCTAACTTTCAAGCTCTCACGTTTCAACATTCATAATTATCCGATGAACTCGCAGATTCTATAAGTTCGATATTGGTATTAATAAACCGATTTTACTCACGGATTCGATAATTCGATATTTAATCGCGTATTGGTATAATAGACATTTTACTATGATCATTCGTTTCTCAGCGGATTGTATATAGCTCACTCGGATCATATGATATTTACTTGCGTATTGGTATAATAGACTTTTACTCACGCTGATGCATATTACTCATATTACTCGCGTATTGGTATAATGACATTTTTACGTCACAGGATTCGATATTCGATGATTTACTCGTCTATGGTCTAGATAGACATTTTACTCACGGATTCGATATTTGATTACTACCCGTATTGTATACTACGACCATTTATACGATCGATTTGATATTTCCACGATGGGTATATCGCCATTTTAACTACAGATTCGATACATTGCATATTTGGTATAGACATTTACGGATTATTCTTTTACTTCTTGTATGATTTCACGGATTCGATATTCGCTATTTACTTGCGTATTGGTATGATAGCATTTTACTCACGATTCGATATTCACGGTATAGTAAGAATTTTACTGGATCTTCGTATAGTATTGGTATAAGACATTTTTATACTTGCATAGTTCGTATAATCGATATTTACTCGCGTATTGGTATAATAGACATTTTACTCACATATTCGTTATGCGATATTTACTGCACTATGGTAATAATAGACTTTTACCAGGTCATATCGTAATTCGATATTTATTTCACTGTCGCTTTGGTATGACTTACATTTTACACTCATTCAGATATCGATTTACCTGCTGTATTGTTATAATGACATTTTACTCAGGCATATCGTTAATTCGATATTTTACTCCGGTATTGTATAATAGACATGTTACCTTCGCTAGTTAATCACGATATTTATTCTCACGATATCGGTATAATAGACATTTTACTGCTATCATAATTCGACTTACCTTCTTGGTTAATACTTTACTCTGAGTAATTTCAATAACCGCATATTGGTATAAATAGACATTTTCTACTCACCATTCGTTTAATTCAGATATTTAAACTTCGCGATGGTGATAATAGACATTTACTCTGCAGATTCAGTAATCGATATTTACTCGCTTATTGGTATAATAGACATTTTAACTCGCATATTCGTTAATTCGATCATTTCTCGCGTATGTATATAGGACATTTTAAACCACTGATTCGATCATTTCGAATATTCATACTCCGCGTATGGTATAATAAGACATTTACTTCCTATTCGTAATATTCGATATTTATCACGTTGGGTATAGATCCATTGTACTCCTCCCATATTCAGTAATTCCGGATATTTACCTCTTGTTGGTATAATAGACATTTTAACCCCATATTCGTCAATCAATTTACTTTACTCGCGTATTGGTAATATAGACATTTTACTCGCAATCACAATATTCGATATTTACTCACGTATACTGACTTTTACTCGCACGACTTCTCTACATAATTCGTATTCATTTACTCACGTATTGGTAATATAGACATTTTACTCGCATATTTCATTATTCGATATGTACTCGCATATTGGTAAATAGAAACATTTTTACTGCATATTCGTAATTCGATATTTACTTCTCTGCGTTTGTATATAGACATTTTACTGCATATTCCTTACTTCGATATTTACTCCTGCGTATTGGTATAATAGTAACATTTTCTCCATATTCGTTAATTCGTATTTACTCCTGCGTAGGATTGCATATCACATACCGTTAAGCGCATTTTTACCCACTTTGATACAATTTTCCGCATATTCGTTATGATATTAACAGTATTTATAATTACTCCACATTATTTGTATTTATGCTATTGAATCATTATACTCACTATTCATTAATTGATTCCTCCTATGGATAAACTTTACCACTACTCGTTTACTTCGTTTCTCGTAATTGGGTATAATAGACCCCCCCATTTTACTCTGCGATTCATTAATTCGATATTTATCCGGCTATTGGTTATAATAGACATTTTACTCACCGAATCGATAATTACAATTTACTCGCTTATTGTAAACTAGACATTTTTAACTCACATATTCGTTTATTCGATATTGTACCTCGCGTATCAGGTATAAGAGCATTTTACTCACATATCGTTAATTCTATATTACTCTAGTTTGTTATAATAGACATTTTACTTTACCCATATTCGATAATTCTTTCGCTAGTTTAAAAACTTCCTGCATATCGTGTCGTGTTATCAATGCGACTTGGAGGCTTACTTATCCTATATTCATAATTCGATATTACTCGGGGCGATATTGGTATAAATAGATAATTTACTCACAATATCGTTATTCGATATTTACCCTCTCATCTTGGTATAATGCGCATTTCTACTCACATATTCACGTATAAATATCGATATTTACTCGCGTATGGCGTATAATAGACATTTTACCTCACATTTCGTAATTCGATATTTACTCGCGTATGGTATATAACATTTTTAACTTCGCTAGATCTATAATATCGAGATTACAACTCCGCGTATTGGTATAAATACATTTTACTCACGTATTCGACTCAATTTACTTATTTACGTCGGTTATTGTATATATAGACATTGTACTCAGCCTATTCGTAATAATCGATATTTACTTTGGTAATTGGTTAATAGCATTTTATCTCACATTGATCTATTCGATATTTACTATTGCGTATTGGTATCATAGACATTTTACTCACTAATTCGATATCGACATTTACTCGCTATTGTAATAATTATAATTTTACTCGCATATTCGTTATTCGATATTTACCACGTGTGTCGTATTGGTATAATAGCCATTTTAACTCCAACCGATTCGATAACAATCTGTACTTGCGTATTGGTATAAATAACATTTTACTCGCATATTCTTACATCCAGATATTTACTGGTGTATGGTATATATACATTTTAACTCAATATTCGTTAATTCGATATTTACTTGTGTATTGGTATAATTAGACTTTACTCACCTTTCGTTAATTTCGTATTTACCTCGCAATTGGTATCATAGAACATTTTACTCACTATGTCGAGAAAGTTCGATATTTACTCGCGTATTGGTATAATAGACATTACTCGCATATTCGTTAATAATTCGATATTTACTCGCGTATTGGTTATAATAGACCTTTTTACTCTCACATATTCGTTAATTCGATATTTAAGCTCACGTATTGTAATGACATTTTACTCACTATTCATTAATTCGATATTTACTTGTGATTGGTAATAATAGACTTTTACACTCACATATTAGGTTATTCGATATTTACTTCGCGATTGGTATAATAGACATTTTTCCTCAGATATTCGATAATTCGTATTTACTCGCGTATTGGTAATAATAACTTTTACACTCGCATATTGTCGTTATTTATCATATTTACTTCGCGATTGGTATATAGACTTTTACTCACATTTCGTTAATTTGATATTTACTCACGTATTGGTATAAAAAGACATTTTTACTCGCATATTCGATATTCAAATTTACCTGCGTATTGGTATAAATAGACATTTACTCGCATTTCGTTAACTTCGATACTTTATCGCGTAATTGGTTAATATACATTTTACTCTCGCATATTCGTTAATTCGATATTTATCTCTATTGGTATAATAGACATTTACTCACATATTCGTTAATTCGATATTACTCGCGTTTGTATAATAGACTTTACTCGCATATTCGTTTATTCGATTTTACTCTCGCGTTATTGGTATAAAGACTTTTACTCTCGATATTCGTTAATTCTTTATTTCACGCGCGTTTTGGTATAATAGACATTTACTTCCATATTCCCTACTTCGATTTTACACACTCGCGATTGTATAATAGACATTTTACTCGCATATTCCGTTAATTCAATATTTAACCCTCGCGTATTGGTATATTTATACATATGGGTGGGAGCTGCCATATTGTTTCCCTTAGACAGTACAGTATAAGGGTATAGATTATTGTGTGTACAGAACATTCCTTCTCTGTATATTTATACGTATGGGTGGGAGCTGCCATATTGTTTCCCTTAGACAGTACAGTATATATGGGTGGGAGCTGCCATATTGTTTCCCTTAGGTGCTCAAGGATAAAACAGAACCTCATAGATTTTGTCTAATGTTGGGAATTTCTGTGCTCTGTGTCAATATTCAATATGGCCCTCCTACAACTCCCATGCAAACTCTTCAGGGCTCAGATCGGACCTCATTCATGATACTTTATACATTAACTTTCTTTGTTTATTGCTTATAATTGATCTGTCTAACCCCTTGTCTCTATTCGGACATATAGTGAGGGCTCGATGTGCCAGTAGCTCTACATCTATAAACTGTTCATAGAACACAGGAGGAGAAATATTACAGTTTGGATTGTGTTTAGATTGTGAGATAAATATCCAAGATTTACCATTTCTGCTGCCCCCCGGTGGTGAATAAATAAAAAAAAGACTGTAAAAAAAAAATAATAGTATAATGTTATTATAATAATAATATAAATGGTTAATACATATGGTATATTCTGCTGTCTGGGAACTGAAAAGACCATCTCTGTCTGCAGATAGATAAAGAGCCTTGCACACACAGGGTTAATTTCCCCCCCCCTCTATTATTGCCAATGTAGAGGTAGAGGTGTATTTGTGGAGACATTGTACAGTATTATAAACTGACCCATCACAGTAATTTTACAATGACAGGGACAGAGTGTGTCTGATGTCCCCATCCAGACAGCGCTGCACGTTCCTTTAATTTTCAATGCACATTTACAGCTAACAAGAGAAAGGCTGGGGATCTATCAGACGCACACGATTTAATTTGTCCTACGCGTTTCATCTGAAGGACACCAGTGATATTAACACTGTGGTGAGAGTAAGAATTGAGACCTTCTAACGAGCTAATTACAGTCTCTGATCTGCAGTCTGAAAGATAAAAGTGAATGAGATATCTCAGTGTTTAATGGACGATCCGTAGCAATAGAACTGTATTGTACTGCAATATTGTAACGCAGAACAATTCAAGCAGCGCTTTACAGTCAGGTAACGTGTCTTTGGACAGGGGCGACTATTTCAAACAATAACCCAGCCTGATGTTAGATCAACTGGGATTGTCTGTCCTATACAAGCACCAGGGATCATCCCAAACCAAGCACATATTAACCATATCAATGGTTTTCGTGAACTGACCATGAGAATAAATATAAAGCCCATTCTTGGATTCAGCCCATTGGTGATTGTACACTGGGTACCATAATGATGGAATTTGGAAAAAAAAGAAAAATAATCTTTTAAAAGTCTGGCTTGTACCCATTAGGTGGCGCTGTGTCATCGGGGCAGGGCACATAGAGTTCTGTGTAAGGGGTAGGATTAATTCCAACAGTCAGATGGCGCTCTATAGAAGCATATATTGCTACAGTCAGTAGGCTATTTACGGGCCATGTAAAATAAATCTATATAGCGTGTGTGTGTTCTTGTTGCCCTTTAACCCTGAGCTTCTTGTAATAGTTTTAAGTCCTACCTTGGTTCTAGTTTGTTTAGAATCCATGATAATGAGAATATTGGTCAATCCAATAAAGAATTTAGATTGTTTCATTGGGTCTATTGTACTGATAGGCTTGTTAATAGTGCTTGTTAACAGGTGGATATCAGGGATAATACGTCCCATTATTTATATAGGTAAAAGCTCATAGATCCAGTGCCAGCTATAAACGCACACTGGGCCTCCTCACACCCCCCCCCCCCCCCAATAGTCTAGGACACACACGTATGAACATGAAACACAAATGTGTTTACAGTTGAAGAGCCGGTTTATTTGTTAATTTTTTTTCCATCAGACAGATGCCGCCTTCTCCTACCACCTCCCAGGGTTCAGAAACCTATTAACCAGCTTCCCTGCCCTACCAAGAACCTCACTGGCCTCTAATTGCACCTCCATGGGGCAAGGATGTAACTTAGAGCAGGGTCTATTAGCTGCTCTTTCATCTGGGCACTGACAATAAACTGAGCTGTTGTTTCATGGGTTTTTAGCTCGGAGAGCAGAGCTGGTGAAGAACTTTGCCAATTCCCTTTTAACCAGTTCAGCACCAGGGACAGCTGCCAACTCCAGACTCACTGTACAAGGGGCTCATTACATAGACAGAGACCTCTCTCACCTTCACCCACGCTACAATTATCCTTTATTACAGGCAGCGACCGTACAAATACAGAGAGAGGAGGTTGCAATTCGCATTTTTATAACATTCACCAAACAAACCTAATAAACAAAGTCTAGGGGGAGATGGGGATATCCGAGCTGCATTTACACTGTAATTGAAAGGCTCTGTTCTCACTCGGCTGAGATTTTATTACCAGTCTGGCTCTCGGCTACAGACTCTGACCTGTTTATTATCGTTATTATAATAAATGGACATCAGGTCTGCGGAACCTTCGCTGGGATTGAATTCGCAAACAACGGACGTTCAAATTCCAATTGTCGTTTTTCACAGTTAAGCAAAATCAAGTCAAATCATAACAAATATATTATTATTATTACTACGACTATTAATAATAATAATAATAATAATAATAATAGTAATAATAATAATAAAAAAAACAACAATAATAATATAGGAAACCTATATTGACAATTATTGTCCAAGCTCCCCTAAATGTAACCAGGGTACTCAGCTCTTACCAGTGGGTTTAGCCTTTAATGAAAGGGATCGCCACTGGGAAAATATTTTTTTTTTGTATTCAGTTTTATTGAAGAACAGGAGTTTAAGGAGCTGTGTCTTACCTCCCGTCTTACCTCCCGTCTTACCTCCCGTCTTACCTCCCCTCTTACCTCCCGTTCTTCAATAAAACCTGCAGGAACCGGGAGAGAAGGTAAGTCTGTTGTATTCAATTAGATCAACTGGACTTGAAGTTTAGTTGTTGAAGACGTTTCGCTAGTCATCCGACTGGATCTCTCAATTCAGAATGACTTGTACAAGAATCTGTGGCAATTAAGATGCAGATACACGGCTGAGTCCTGACCCGAGGAATTGGCTCTTCTGTGCTGGGCCATACGTTGATGCAGTTGCTGTTTGGTCTCCCCCACATACAAATCAGAACATTCTTCACTGCACTGCACTGCGTATATGATGTCGCTTTTCTTGTGTTTTGGTATTGGGTCTTTCGGATGTACCAATTGCTGCCTCAGTGTGTTGTTCCATTTAAAGCAGACAGGGATACGGTGTTTTTTGAAAATTCTTCTTAGTTTCTCGGAGACCCCTGCTACATATGGGATGACCATGTTCTTTCTCCTGTCTTGCTTTTCCCCTTCACTGTTGGTATTCGTGTTCTTTTCTTACCTTCTACTTCTTTTGACAAAGGCCCAGTCTGGATATCCACAAGTTTTAAGGGCTCCTCTGAGATGTTTCATTTCTTTAGCCTTCGCCTCTGTGCTAGTGGGGATGTTCTCGGCTCTGTGTTGCAGGGTTCTGATGACCCCCAGCTTGTGATCTAAAGGGTGGTGGGAGTCAAACATCAAATACTGATCTGTGTGTGTTGGTTTTCTGTAAACCTCTACTTCCAGTTTACCATTCTCCTTAACTTCTACCAAGCAGTCCAAGAAAGCCAGTTTGTTGTTTTGTACCTCTTCCCTTGTGAATTTAATGTTTTGGTCCACCGCATTAATGTGTCCTGTGAAAGCTTGTACTTCCTTCTGGTGGATTTTAACCCAGGTGTCATCAACATATCTGAACCAGTGGCTGGGTGCTATGCCATCAAAGGTATTAAGGGCCTGTTTTTCTACCTTCTCCATGTAAAGGTTGGCCACAATAGGTGAAACTGGAGATCCCATTACACATCTGTGTTTTTCCTTATAGAACTTATGCCTGTATTTAAAATAGGTGGTATTCAGGCACAAGTCCAGTAAGGAACACACCTGTTCTGGGTTGAGATCAGTTCTGCTGGTAAGAGTGCTGTCTTGGCCTAGCCGTTTTCTCACCATGTCAACAGCCTCCTTGGTGGGTATACAGGTGAAGAGAGATGTCACATCATAGGACACCATAGTTTCTTTTGCACCGAGTACTATATCTTCAATCTTGTTGGTGAAATCCTGAGAGTTCTGGATGTGATGCTTAGAACTTCCCACCAATGGTCCTAAGATGTTAGCTAGATATTTTGCCACCTTGTATGTTACAGAGTTGATGCTGCTGACTATAGGTCTTATTGGGGCCCTTCCTTATGTATCTTTGGGAGTCCATATATGCATGGATCTGCCTCACCAGGGTAGAGGCGATGATACATTGCTCGATCAATGGCTTTATCCTTTTGAAGCTGTTGTAGTAAGTCTATGACCCTTTTCTTGTAACGGCTGGTGGGATCCCTTGTTAAAGCCTCATATGTGTTGTTATCGACCAGGAGTGTGGTCACCTTATCATGGTAGTCTGAGGTGTTGAGTACCACTGTGCATCTTTCCTTGTCCGCCGGTAGAATGGTGATACTGGAATATTTCTTGAGGGATGTTAAGGCTCTTCTTTCCTGTGTGGTCAGGTTAGATGGAGTTTTAGCACTGGCTAAGGCTGCAGATACCTTAAGGCGAAGTTGTTCTGCCTCACTCTGTGGTACCTTATTATTGTGGATTGAGGCTTCTGTGGCTGCTATAATATCCACCACAGGGATGGCTTTAGGGGTGATGGCAAAATTCAAGCCCTTAGCAAGGACTTCCATTTCAGGCTGGGTCAGGGTCCTGTTAGACAGGTTTCTCACCCATTCCTCCTTGTTGGATGAAGTGACACTTCCCTCCTTTTGTATCCAAGGTAGTTGTTCTCCTTTGGGGGTGTTCTGGGATGACAGAATGTTCTGTTGCCTTTGTTTGCCCTTACAGTGCTGAGAAAACTGTGCTTGTTTGGTGAACTCCATCACTCTTTCCCAGATGGACACAGGCAGCTGTGAGGCCAGGTTCTGTTCTAGTTGACTGATGTTGTGCAATAAAGCATCAGCTGTAAAATGTGTCTGTCGTACCTGTTCATTTAGTTCATTTAGCTGTGTTTGAGCCTTTTACAGTATCTGTTTGGCTCTGATGACTTTAACTGTGGAATCCAGACGTATGCTGCATGGTACTAACCTTTGTTGTCTGCATCGGAGGTTAAATCGCCACTGTCTGCCATGTACAATGCTGTTTTGACACCTTACTCTGGGCGTTCCTATAACACCTCTTAGCCACTATCCAATCACACCCTTAACACCTGGCTGTGATATGCTAATTGGGATTTTCCAGGGTATATAATTGCCACTGATTCTTGTACAAGTCATTCTGAATTGAGAAAGCCAGTCGGATGACTAGCGAAACGTCTTCAAGAACTAAACTTCAAGTCCAGTTGATCTAATTGAATATAACAGATATACCATAACCTGGATGAATGAGAACCTTCCCGAGAGAAAGTAAGAAACATACACAATCGCTCGTTCGTCTGCCATGTCTTCTGCCAGGTCCCGGCACACTAAGCCGGTCGGGACCTGTCAGAGGACGCGACGGAGGAGCGAGAGATCAGTAAGTTCTGTAACTTTGTTCCCGGCTCCTGCAGATTTTATTGAAGAACGGGAGGTAAGACACAGCTTCTTTACCTCCTGTTCTTCAATAAAACTGAATACCAAATAATTATTTTACGGGTAGAGATACCCTTTAAAGGACAACTATACTTACCTCAGCCCTGCTCCTCTTCTTTCCCACATCAGGGTGAGGACCTAAATCGCTGGGTTTAGTCTGCATAATGTAAACTTCCTTCTTCAGTCCCACAGCCTGAGCAATTGGTAGATGCACTGGTGCAAGAAGCGTGCCTTCCTATTGGTGGTCCCAGGGCCGCCTATCTAATAAGGCAAGGTGAAGCACATTACAGAGCAGCACCCTGTAGGGAGGCAGCAGTTTTGAGGCCAGAAAAAAATAAATAAAAGTTTTTTGATTTTTCCATGTGCCTAAGGCCTAGATGCCAGGGTGGCCCATAAATGCCATTTGTAAAAAAAAAAAAACATTTTCGGGAGGCATTGTCACTTTAAATAGCAGGGGAAGCCATGACTTTCATTGCACAACAGAATGCAGGTACAACTCCTTCCCCTCCTTTCTGACTAGAAATTCATTTGATCAAAATCAATATTTGTTGGCCCTGCAGATCAAAAATGTTGGGCATCATTTGCCTGTCAGTGTGGGCATCAGTTACCAGTCATTGTGGGCATTATTTACCAGTTAAAGTACCTTCAACTTCTGGACAAGCCACACCATTTCCAGATAAAGCATCACCCACTTACACTTATAAAACCACACCCCTTCTGGGGGCGAGGGCGGGGCAGCTTTTGGGAAAAAAATTTAGGTACCAAAAAGTGTAGAGACGGCCCTGGGTGGTCCAGCACCAGGCTGAACAGGGGATGGATCGAAACGGCCACACGAAGGTAAGTGATAAAGTTCTGTTTCCATTAAGGATTAAACCTAGGGGTGAGGACCTAGCGATTTAGGTCCTCACCCTGAGTCCTTTCATTGGAAGTGAAGGAATCTGTCAAATGGAAAGATATGCTTCCCATGTCTTCTCCTTGGTGAAAGGTGATCTGAACTAGAATTGTCCAGCGATTGAAACTTGCAATTAAATTAGAACTATAGTGCATATTTAAAAAAAAAAAATTCTTAAAAAAAGCAGTTCAAATTAAAATTACCTGGAAAATGGAGAATTGGTAATTCCTACCCCCTAATATCATTTCGGTGAATAGTGCCAGAATGAAGAAAACTGCTTCTGCCAGGCTCATCAATGCTTCAGCACTATCTTTACTACAGGAAAGCCCAGGACACTAAACTGGCAGATGAAATCTGTATGTGCTGGTGCCTTTTAGCGAAATAAACATATTGTTATGTAGGAATAATTAATCCTACATCCCTGCCCCAGGTACTTTTCATTTTTAAAAAGTAAATTTTTACAGTATATTATCCTTTAAAGGTTGAATGTGGTTAAAGGGTAAACTTTTAAGGGGTGGGTTTTGTCAGTCTAGTTGTCCTTTAACAATAATGATGATATTATTATTACTATTGCTATTAAAATCAATAGTAATAATATTATAACCTACCCCTGTAGTGGATTTCTATGAGAGGAACTGTAAGATTATAGCCTTATAATCTTACAGTTCTAGGAGATAAAGGAAACCAGAAGCCACAAAGGAGTAGGTTATAATAAATAATGCAACCCCAACTGTAAATTATAAGGATATTAGAAGTCACCTTGGAGTTCCGTGCCCTGTATAAAAGGTATTTGGCCTGCGGCCTCGTGCTTTTATATGGTCACGGAACTCCTCATGACGTCTAATATCCTTATAATTTACAGTTGGGGGTGCATTATCTACTATATAATTTACAATATGAGTATATTTTAAAAGAGGTGTTTAATTAAACTGGATTTGTGGACTTTAGTGATTACATTTATAGATTTTTTTTAACATTTATGCTTGGAACAGTCAGATATTTTTGATAACAGTATTACTTAGAAAAAAAACCAGTAATGTTTCCGTTATAGAACTTAACCAACTGGTCTTCAATCAAAACATTAAAGGTATATTTCACTTTTCAAGTGAACTATTCCTTTAAGAGCGTTACTGGCATTGAGCCGAAATCTTATTATAGTAATGGAAGCCTATAATAAAATTAGCCTATTGAAAGCCCTAAAAATACTTTCTTACAATGACAATGGTTTTTCTGCAGTAAAAATCGGTCAGTTTAATGGGCTCCTTTCTGGTGGAATTACTCAGTGATTATTGTATATTGTAGTTATCATTTGTCCTCATTTATACACAGCACACTATGCTATGTGAAAAGTTTGCCCAGGCTATTAATTTGCAGCAACCAATTGGATGTTAGTTTTTCACTGGATTACTGCAGTCAGATAATATCCTGTTGCACATTAATAGCACAGGCAATCCTTTGCACCTTTACACAGTCCCTATATCATTAACATGAACATTTCTATAAGAGTAAAAGCACTAACCCTCACCGTTACATACTAGCACAAGGAAATACAATGGTCAGTGGTGCATCCATAAGGACACAGTATTGTAACTTTTCATATTCGGCCCACCGAGTGCTTTAGTGATTGGTTCTCCTGCAGTAGACGTGAAACCAGAGGTTGCTGCCTCATCCCTTTAAAACTGAACACATATGAAATGTACTTGCTGCAAGGCTAATTACCATTATTTTATGCTGCAAGGCTAATTACCATTATTTTATGCTGCAAGGCTAATTACCATTATTTTATGCTGCAAGGCTATTACCATTATTTTATGCTGCATGGCTGTTACTATATTTTATTGCTGCAAGGCTAATTACCATTATTTGATGCCTGCAAGGCTAATTACCATTATTTTATGCTGCATGGCTAGTTACTATTATTTTATGCTGCAAGGCTAATTACCATTATTTTATGCTGCAAGGCTAATTACCATTATTTTATGCTGCATGGCTAGTTACTATTATTTTATGCTGCAAGGCTAATTACCATTATTTTATGCTACAAGGCTAATTACCATTATTTTATGCTGCAAGGCTAATTACCATTATTTTATGCTACATGGCTAGTTACTATTATTTTATGCTGCAAGGCTAATTACAATTATTTTATGCTACAAGGCTTATTACCATTATTTTATGCTGCAAGGCTAATTACCATTATTTTATGCTGCAAGGCTAATTACCATTATTTTATGCTGCATGGCTACTTACCATTATTTTATGTTGCAAGGCTAATTACCATTATTTTATGTTGCAAGGCTAATTACCATATTTTAGTTGCAAGGAATTACCATTATTTTATGCTGCATGGCTATTACCATTATTTTATGTGCAGGCTAATTACCATTATTTTATGCTGCAAGGCTAATTACCATTATTTTAGCTGCATGGACTTACCATTATTTTATGTTGCAAGGCTAATTACCATTATTTTAGGTGCAAGGCTAATTACCATTTTTTATGTTGCAAGGCTAATTACCATTATTTTATGTTGCAAGGCTAATTACCATTATTTTATGTTGCAAGGCTAATTACCATTATTTTATGTTGCAAGGCTAATTACCATTATTTTATGTTGCAAGGCTAATTACCATTATTTTATGTTGCAAGGCTAACCAGAAGTCCATATAGCCTGCATCATGCTTCTAAACGGGAATAGTTTTGTTTTTTTTATTAAACAGGTAACAATCGTATGTAAACCCTTTGTTTATTATTGTGTCTCAGTGCAAAACATTCCTATACAGGCCCAAATAGTAAGGTACCATACTGATTTAACAGGAAAAGAAAGCTATATTAGGCTTTTTTAATGTACAGTAAGGCTTCAGTGCACGTGCGATTGGGATCTCCTGATGTTTCACGATTGGAGCGCATGCGATTGGGCAAAAAAATTAAGATTGCATGCTATTCAATTAACGGATTGCCTGGGTAGCGCACATTCGCAGCGCCTCAGTGTGGCCTAGCCCATGGGCAGTAACACTGCCTATAATTAAATAAATAGGAACATTTTTTATATGATAAAAACATCTTATGTCTAGGAAAGGAAATATAAAACAATATTCTTCCCTGACATAGAAAGCAGTGTGGCATCTCCATGTCTAGTGGTCCTCGTCCAAACGTAGAGATTATATACAATTGGGATTGTTAGTACAGCTATGGGGAAACATTTAGAACAATCTGACCTGTTCTGTATCTTCTCATTATTTGTTCCCCGACCCAGAATAATAAACAGATTATTAATAAACATTCACACAGGACATCTGCTGATCCTCTGATTCAGGGAAATGAATGAACTTCCAATGTAAGAATTGGTCCAGGTCCATAGGACTTTATACAGGACGGAGGGTGTTGGCATGTTCCATATTAGATAGGGGTAGATCTAGCCCCCCCCCCGATCAGAATTTCCTGGGTCCCATACTAAGTAGAGTTCTCCCTTTGAGCCCCTAGCCCAATAGTGGTACGTTCTGGGTTCTGAGGTTTCTGAGAATCTTTCTATAGATCCTATTGCTCAGGAAGTGGGACTGGGTATTGTCACCATATGACTGGCTGTGTATTTGGACTCTGGGTGGTTCTGTCCATCTGTCCCTCCTCCCTCCCATTATTGGATGATTGTAGATAGAGTTCCTGTGCTCTGGAGTCTATCATTGGCTCTAATCTGATCGTGGACATAATTAAGCCATTTATCACAGTGACAGGACTAGGGGAGGTTTCAATGTGAGGTCTCCGACTGCCCCGCTGGGTATCTGGTACAAGTTATCACAATGTATCAGTTCTTAAAGGGCAACTAAAGCCACAGAACAAAACTGAACCAGAAGTCAGGACACCTTGATATAAAACCAGTAATCTGTGTCTTACCTCTCATTTTGATACAGGCGCTGGGACAGTTACCTAAATAACATATGGTTTGTGCTTTACTTCTCAGCATTCTAGTATCACACAGTCTGGTCAACGACCATTATGTTCTGCACATGCTCAGTTTTTAGCTATGGCACAAACTTGTTACAGTTGGTCACACCCATTAATAATATCTAGCCAATCCTTTTACAGGACAGATAAAGCAAGGAAGCATGTGACGGGGTCAAGAGGTGTGGTCTGACACTGCACATACACACAGATACTTCATTCAGTTCTTAACAGGCTTTGATTTACTTTAACAGAGTTTACTAAAGTGGCATTTTATAGCTTATTGGTGTTTTTAGGGGATTGTTTTCAGATTCGGGAGTATAAAAAATTGGGTTTAGTTCTCCTTTAATACCAGGATGTGTCCCATTGTATCCAGTCATTAGAATAAAAGAGAAACTAAAACTCCAGCAACAGTTTCCCACCAGATATTTAATAATTAGCAGTTTATTGATTAACAGTTCGGTACCCACAAGACACCTTTCTCTTTCTCTTGTCAAGTCAAATTGTGTCTTGCAGGCACTGTAACGTCGATTAATAAACCGCTAATTGTTAAGACTGGAGTGTGGTGGATCCATCTTTTATTTTGACATTTCTTGTCTTGTCCTATTGTTTAATAATTAACATTAACATTTGGCTGGGAGCCATTGATGATTAGTTGATTGTTAATAGAAAAAATGTTGATATTTTTTCTTCCCCCTGAAATAATCATTTGGGTGGCTGCCCATGGCGTCTTGATACATTGTAACAGTCACAACAATGTTACATTTAATTCTCATCCTACCAGTAATGGTGACCTTCCAATCATCGCTCTACGTTCAGCTAATATGTCATATCTTTACCTGACCACCCTGCCATAATGCCATCAGGAACAACTGGAAAAGTAACCCAGAAATCAACTGCCTGTTACAGACGGGTTTACAGAGTGAGTGCAAGGCAGAGACTTCTGTCCTTTCTGGGTTACCATTCATGACTGTCCCATGGACTGCAGGACAATTGGTAATATTGGGACTGTTATGTACGTGATTCGTTTTTTCACCACTAGGTGGTGTGGGTCTGAAGAGGCGTTTCCAAGGAAAAAGTCCAATTTTAACTAAAATGAGAGTGACCCTACAGACTACAGTTGGTACTTTTCGACATGCAGAGTGGGCGCAGTTGTAGGTCCGATAACCACCAACACATCTGGACACAACTTGTTATTAGACAACATAAGGTAAGATCCATTCAAGGTGAATGTAATTGGGATTCAATGCCAAACTGATCTTATTTCCTCTGGAAAGGCTTTTAGGCTGATTAAAATCCCACACGAGGCTTAACCCTTTATAGGGTGGATGTGAACTGCATTGCACTAACACAGACCCACAATTTACATACAATGACAATCACTGAGAATAGTTTATATTACCTGAGGAAGGTAGACCCTCGAAATGTTGTGTTGATGAGTGGTTTCAAATAAATTCACCATTCAATTTGGAGTGTGACTACATTGTATATTTGCTGATTACATATGTAGGGAAACTAGATGTTTACACCCGTGGGGGCAGTGTGCATCTGGACTCTGTTTATTACTTGAATAGTTATATTACCCATATCACAAAAAAACAAGTTTGAACAGAAAAGATCATAAAACACCTCTAATGGCCAACTTACCTACTAACAGTAGGTCGTTCTCAGCCAATCAAGATCCTCAAATTGAAGAAGAGACTTGTGGGTAATGTAGGAAGGATGTCGAGTCGCTGGGCCTAAATACTGGCCTTAAAGAGATACCATGGAGAAGCAAGGGGGTGCATGGGGGCAGCCATTCCATGTATTGTAATCTGGACAGTAATAACATTTTCCAGCTCAATGGCCTGATGGAAACTCGATATGAAAGGTGAAAATGACTGGCTAGAGTCACTATGGGGTAATAAATATTACTATTAAATGTAAAATATATAATATTTTAATGATGTAAGAGCAACATGCAGAAGTAATACAAATTTAGATAACCAAACATTCTCATTCCTTCCTAAATACACTGCGCCCCCTGGAAAAGAAATTACGAGACCTCCATGAATAGGAACAAGTAATGTAAATCTAAACAGCCAGACCTGCATCATCTACTTGTGATCCTTGTGACTCTAGTCCTTATGGCTGCAGATCCAATAACAAGGTCCATGTGCCATAAAAGACAAAAGGGCCCAATATGACATTGTCTAGGGCCCCATCCAGGTTTATTCTTTTTGCGATCGGAAATTTTAAAAATTCCGATTTGATTTGGTTCCAAATGGATTTTCAGAACCGCTGTCAGAAAAACACTTCATTCATCTCTGTGCTAGAATTCTGACCCACAACTAATTTGGGGACAGAACTCCTGGTTCCACATTTAAAGTTCTGACACAGAACTACAGAGACTTCGATATGGAAAGTTCATAGTTTCAGCACAGGTGTTCGACTTTGATGGCATCAAACCCCCTGCTGGTTCATTCATATCTATTAGCCACTCCTCAGTTCCTTTAATTAAAGTGAATCCATCAAAGAGGTTTTTTTTTTCTTTTTTTAAATAGCCCATCCCCTTACAAAGAGGAATCTCTTGTTTGGGGGAATTGTAACTATTCGTGTCTTTCTAAACTTTCATTAGATATAGGGGCTTCCAGTTAATTCTGGTATTTCTCTCTGTTAGCATGATAAAAAAAACAAAAATGAAGGTTCGTTCTCCCCTTTACAATGATCACGTTTATTTATTTACTAAATTGTTAAACCAAATAAACTCTTCCCAGAATTTATTAAATTCTGTTCAAGGCTTTCTAGTGCCATCTAGTGGGCATCAGGAAATGTTTGAATTTTGAAATATTCTGATTTATTAAAAGTTAATTCATTCTAATTGGATTTTCGGAACTTTCTGCAGGTCAAAATACAGAATTCTGACACAGAACCACCAAGATTTTCATATGAAAGTTCATAGTTTCAACACAGAAGATCGACTTTGAAGGACGAAGTTCAGAACCGAAAGCCAAAAACTGTGTCTGACGCCGCGAATCTATCAAGGGATTGAACGCCCTGCTGGTTCATTCAACTCTCCTAGCCCCCCATTAATTGATCATTTAATTGTTTACCCAATAAAGAGTTTTTATCGTTCTTTGGAAAATAAAAATATTATTGCAAATAATCTAATAAATGTATAAAGGTTCGTACAGACGTGTGATCGCAGGGTGCCAACCCGTAACGCACAATGTGTACGAACTGCCATTTCGGACGATAATCGTGCCGTGTATTGGCACTTTTTCTGCCGAAACAGACGTTAGGTCGGGCTGATCTTCGAACCAACGGCCGTTCATCCACATCGTGCATCACAGGTCAGCACCCACGATCGCAGGTGTGTACGAACCTTAAGGTAAAGGAAAGGCCCATCCCCTTATCCCTCACCTTACCTTACAGAGAGGAATATCTTGTTTCATTGGATATCAGGGACAGTCGTATGAGGGAAAAAATACAATGTTATTCCCCACTTTACAATGATGCCGTTTATTTTTATTTACAAAATTGTTAAACCAAATAAATCCATCATAGTGTTTGCTAAATTTTGTTAAAGGCAGTGAAACAGGGTTTTAAGAAGGGCAAATTGCTCTGCATGAGGACCAACATTACCATCTAAAGGGCATCAGCTACACTGCAGGTAAAATACACATTGTATATCTATGGTGTGATAGTAAATAAAATACACACACACACACACACACACACATATATATATTTATTTTCTTTATAGAATTTTTAGTTGATTTCCTTCTTTGTAGTTTTAAAAACAAAAGGCTCAATCATATAAATCCTATTTCTGGAATAATACTTGTTTTTTTAAAGTCCACATTTTTGGTGCCTTTCTCTTTCCATTTCAGGGACAGAATAAGTTGGGGCTCGGGGAAGCAGAAAGCAAACATGACAATGAATGTCTCCAAGCAGCAAATATACAACAACCCAGATGAGTTTATGTTGTGTACAGTGTTCACAATGCACACAACGCACCCCCACAATATCCTTCCACCTTCGAACAATGCATCCCACTCACACAGTCCAACAGACACAGTAATGTAAAAATGCCTGTAAACAGCCCAATGACAGCAACGACACAACACACACAGCTCTTCTATGACATTACTAGAAATCATAGGCTCCTCCCAGATAACCTATAAAAGGGCCCTCTTCCTGCTTCATCGACAGCAAGAAGCAAAATGGGGTTAGCAAAATGAGGAGTAAAGAAATTGGGGCACTCTTGCCCCCATAGTAGATACACTCATGCAACAGTGTACTTGACTGAAAAAACAGAGAGGTAGAGAAGAAGATTTGGTAAGACACGTCATAGAGCAGCTAAAGAAAGAAAAATAGACCAATCACCATATTTTATCCAGACTAAAGCTATGTTCTGATACATGAAAAAAAAGGCAAAGTATCCCCCTATAGCATGCATTCAGTCTTAAAGGGCATGTCCACCCCTTTTTTTAATATTTGGGGTACTGTAGGGCTTCCTCCCCCAGCCCCAACCGCTATATTATTTTGTCCAGTACCTACCTCTTTCCTCCAGCGTACTGTCCCGGCCCTCTGCTTGCATGAAACTTCAAGCAGGGGACTGGGCCGACAGCCGCATTCATAAATGGCTGAGAGGCATCCAATCACGAATGCGGCTGCCGGCAATTCAGAACACCGTGGGAGAGAGGTAAGGTAAGTAATGATTGGGGGAGTTTCTGGACATATTAATATAGCGATTGGGGCTGGGGGAGGTAGCCCTACAGTATTTATAGAGTTTTTACACTAGGGTGAGGGAGAGGAAAATGGGATGGAGAGGGAGGGGGGGCTGCTCTGAGCAAGCCAAAAACCTCTTAAAGGAAGCCTCAGAGGCAGAAACAATTTCCCTCCCAGCCAGGCTCCTGGTGGGCAGTTTTTGGGACTTTATAGGGACATTACAGGAGAACCATTTGGAGCTGGGATGTAAGGTAAGGATTTTATTACACTATACAGTGGGGCCAGTAGGTTACATTATAGTTTTGGGGGTGGACATGCCCTTTAATTATAGAATGAGGGTTGGCTGGGAAAACTTAAAGGGTATGTCCACCTAAAAAATAAATTTTTTGATATTTTGTTCATTTATAGCCACTAACCTGATCTGCCGCAATTGTTTTTCTAAAATCAATTCCGTTCGCGAGATATCACCCGCAATAGGTAGCAGGCCGCACTAAGCCTGCATTTCCGTTCATATTGCACGTGAAGGCTACTTTGCATTGACCGCGCACATCATACACTATGTGCCGTCCAATCAAAAGCGCCTATGCACCGTCCAATCAAAAACGCCTACACGCCGTCCAATGAAAAGCGGCTATTCCCGACCTGGACTCTAGGGTGCCTAAAGCAACATCTGTAAGTTAATAATGAAATAAATTGTGAGCAATACCTTCACATTTGCATTACTATATTCAAAAATAAAGAGAAAATTATCTAATAAATTCTTGTACATTATATTTTGTTTCTAATATTGCCCAATGTTGTATAGTAGTGTTACGTCATTTGTGGTCTGTGTCTCAGTGACAAATACATATATGTATTTTGTGTGTGTGTGTGTGTGGGCTTGTGTGTGTGTGTGGGGGGGGGGTTATGTGTGTGTGTATGGTAAATTTAAAGGGCATCTATAGTGAAAAAAACACATTGTCCCTTTGCAAAGTTAAATTCATGTACTCTGTGCTGCCTTAATCCTATCTCTGTCAGTGACTCTGTTTAGCCATGGTGTCAGATCTCTGTGCAGCATTCCCCCCTTCCCCCTCCCCTCTGTTACCTCCTCCATGTCTCAACTCCGGCTAACCGACAAGCTTATCATGTGCAGTAGAAGTTAAAAGTTCAATATCCTGAAAAACATACCCAAGCACGGTGGCCAATAGAAAGCAAGCTGTCCTGGAGACAAGGAAGAAGAAGATCAGTACAGTTTACGATCTATCACTTTGTGACCCATCATCAATCAGTGAAAGCTATTAAGAAGGGGGGTCAAGTGCACCCTTATATCTACCATCAAAGCTACCTCTCTCCCCCTGCTAATGCTCTTATCTCTAAGTTTATTACAGAGCAGGGAGGGGGGATCACGTCACATGGATTTGATTGACAGTCCAATTAGGAGTAGAGGAATTCAATCACGTATTCTTCTAACTGGTGTATCTCAGGACAGAGAGGGAATCTGAAAAAAGTGAAGACACTCTGGGGGTTATGGGGAATTATAGAACACATGGAAAGAAAGAAAAAAAGTTAATTTTCCCACTATAGATGCCCTTTAAGAAATCCGATCCTCAGGGAGCAGAAAGATACGATCCCAATGTGGCAGCACGATCTTTGAACAGCTGATAGCTGCTGTTTCGTGCACTACTACGACTTCTCGAACTATCCCGGACCCGTATTTTCAATATTTTCGGACTTTCGCTAAATATTGAATGTTAGACCGTTCGAATGTGCGAGTAAAATGCCTATTATACCTATATGCGAGCATCGAATCCGCGAGTAAAGGGCCCATTAAAACCTATACGCGAGCATCAAATCCGCGAATAAAATGTCCATGGTATCTCGGTGCGGACACGAGCATCGAGTCCGCGCGTAAAATGTCCATGGTATCTCGGTGCGGACACGAGCATCGAGTCCGCGAGTAAAATGTCCATGGTATCTAGGCGCGAACATCGAATCTACGAGTAAAGTGTCCATTAAAGCCTATACGCGAGCATCGAATCCACGAGTAAAATGTACATTGTACCTAGGCGCTAACGGCTCGAAAATAGTACGAGTGAGAGTAAAGATGATTTTTCGAATGTCCTGGATATTTGAACATGTTCCCCAGACCATTTGCCAGGTCCCACAGCCATTTACATTAAGTTACAATTGATATTTTAATTGTATTTCATTAGAACTTTTCGAACTATTTGACTCCCATTGACTTTAATGGGTCCGTTTTCGAACTTTCGCACTTTTGAACTTTCCATATAGTTCGAAAGTTCGAAAACGGACTGCACTTTCGAAAGTTCGGCCATCTCTAGTTGGTACGGGGACACTATCTACACTACATACAGTAATATTGAGAATTACTGGTATTAATACATATACTGTAGTTCTGGTTGGTACAGGGACACTATAGAATATTAAGAATTACTGGTATTTATACATATACTGTAGTTCTGGTTGGTACGGGGATACTATATAATATTGAGAATTACTGGTATTAATACATATACTGTATTTCTGGTTGGTACGGGGATACTATATAATATTGAGAATTACTGGTATTAATACATATACTGTAGTTCTGGTTGGTACAGGGATACCATATAATATTGAGAATTACTGGTATTTATACATATACTGTAGTTCTGGTTGGTACGGGGATACTATATAATATTGGGAATTACTGGTATTAATACATATACTGTCGTTCTGGTTGGTACAGGGATACTATATAATATTGAGAATTACTGGTATTAATACATATACTGTAGTTCTGGTTGGTACAGGGATACTATATAATATTGAGATTTACTGGTATTAATACATATACTGTAGTTCTGGTTGGTACAGGGATACTATATAACATTGAGCATTACTGGTATTAGTACATATACTGTAGTTCTGGTCAGTGCGGGGATACTATATAATATTGAGAATTACTGGTATTAATCCATTCCTGTAGTTTCTGTTGGTACAGGGATACTATATAATATTGAGATTTACTGGTATTAATACATATACTGTAGTTCTGGTTGGTACAGGGATACTATATAATATTGAGCATTACTGGTATTAGTAATATAGTGCAGTTCTGGTTGATCCAGGAATACTTTCCGATTGCTTTTGGAGTCAGCTAGGAATTGTTTTTCTCCTTTTTAGCTGTTTATTTCCCCTTCCTCTTGATCAACTGTAAGGTAGGGTTTAAAAGGAAAAGGTTGAACTTGATAGACATATGCCTTTATTCAACCTCAATTACTATGTAAGCAGAGAAGGCCGAACTTCATAAAGTTCAGTCTGTTTTCGAACTTTCGAACTTCGATAAAAGTTAAAAAGTTCGAAAACGGACCCATTAAAGTCAATGGGAGTCAAATAGTTGGAAAAGTACAGCTGAAATACAGTTATTAACAATGGTACAATGGTAACTTAATGTAAATGGCTCTGGGACCTGGGAAATAGACTGGGTGACACGAAAGAATATCCAGAACTTTAAAAAAATAAAATCGATTTTATTTTTACGCGCACTAATTTCAAGCTACTGCGTTTGATTTTTGATAATTATCCCACAAACGAATAGAAGATTCAAGGGTTACCGAACTCTTAAATCATATGATCGAACATTGATTCGATAATTATCGAAAGTCCCGAAAATTCGAATGTCCGAGAAATCCAAGTCCGGGATAACACAAAAAGTCCGGGTCTCTTCGAACTTGTTAAGTTCGGCTCGAACCCGGGTTCAAGTTTGGTTTTGTGTCCATCTCTATATGTAACTATTCCTGGAGATATCTGCACTTTATATCAATATTCACTCATGTTATGTATTTGTATAGTCAGCACTTTGTATGGACAAATTAATGAACTGGTCGACTAAGACACTTTATTGATTCACTTGATTTCATTTACTCATATCGATGAACTGCTCTTTATAACACAATAGTACTACAGCACTTTACAGATCTTCCTCTTATAAATGTAATAGATATGGAATTACACAAGTAATTTTAAAATATTAGGATAGTGGTGACCTCTATTATCCTACTATTCTAAAGCAGGGGATATATCGTACAGTATCTTGTAATACAAAAGATTCAATGAGACACATGTGACATCAATTAGTACTGACTGTAGCTGATGACATCACTAAGTGTCTATGACATCTATTACTGAGAATTTATGGCTCTAGTGTAAGATAAAAAAATTTAAAGCACAACTATTCTCACCTAAACCACTGTCCACCAGTGGCGTAGTTATAGACTTATGGGCCCTGATGCAAAATTTGGGCATGGGGGCCCAAATCGGCACCGCAAGCCAAATAATAATTTCCATAAAAAACATCCATATTCATTTTAAAACAGACAAACATCCTTTCCCCATACACCTAGCAAAACTATCCAATCAGATTCAAACAGTATTTCTACAGTTATATCCTCAAACCTTCTAAAATAACTAACCAACTGAAATGCTTGGCACACAGAGAGTGGTAAAATGCTTTGTATACAACCACTGGTAAAACAGTTGGCAGACTGGTGATAACCCGGTGGTTTAGGTCCTCACCCTGGGTTCTAAAGACTGCCGGGCTGGTGGAACTGGGTGCAGGTGGTATAGTTCTCCTTTAATAGTTCCCTGAGCAAAGTTAGCCCAGCAACAACGCATTTCAGTTGCTAATAAAGTAAACAGGACGGGATATAATCCTCCTCTAAATATTCCTCTTGGGTTCCCCTTAATTTTGTGAAATGAGCAAATAATAGTAAATGTTTTATCCCAATGGATTTTCACAAAGTTCCTGAATTTAAAGTCACAGAGCACATTTCAGTTCTCTCTTTATAACAGGAGCCGTTTCCCAATTCCCTATGAAAATCTTCAGTTCAGGTTGAAAGGAATCTGGTTCCATTCACTAGGCAGCACAATAGAGTTCAAGGAACATGCGATAATCACATTGCCAGGGACGCAATTTCATAAAAGGCTTTTCAACAAGCAACAATGTCTGTAAGGAGGGGAGGTGTGGCCCAGGCGCGCGCAAATGTGATTGGAACGTCACAGAAATCATGTTCAGGGCACCGATAATGCCTTGGAAATGGGGATCTGCTATTCTGTCTTTTGTCAAATAAAATGATGGAAAACGATTACAATAGGAGGAACCTTCTGAACATTCCACAGAACCCTGCCTATGAACATAATAATGAGCCCAAGAGAGAAAGTTTTTCTTTGTAGAGTTTATATCTCTCCAACGTAACTAAACCGTCTTACACTAAGCGGCCATTTTTATAAAGGAACGGAAACCATTTTGCTTCTTCTACAAGAAATCACAGCCACACGTAGCTCGAATTCTGTGGTAATCTTCGGTGCAATTTCCTTTTTTTTTTTTGCATAACTGGGGCAGTGGATAAAACCAAATTTAAAGCTGCAGCAACTGCAAAAAGCAGAAAATGAAAATAGCACTAACATAAAAACTAACCCAACAGTGACCAAAAAACAAAGCAATGGAGGGAAAATAGATAATAATGCCGAAGGCCAAAAAGAGAGCTGGAGGCAGCAGCAACAATGAAATTTTGGTGGCAAGAAAAAAATGAAGGAAAAGAACGTCAACATTGGTCCTTACAGGGGCATCTAGGGTATGGGGGTCCCAGCTCAAAACCAATTTGCTTCTGGTGTCCCACCCCCCTAGAATACATGTAATGCCTGTCTGAAAGTTAAGAGGAGGTTGGATAGGCTGGTGTCAGATTGTGGTGAATTTGGTAAGATCACCTGGGTAAAGTCAGATGAGAGGTTTCCAGTACGATGGCTAGACACCATGTCTTTTAACAAGGACTATGGGTCACAACAATTTCCTTATTTTCCAGAATTGGAGGGAGTCCGTAGCTTGCAAGCTGGTTAGCAGTTTGCCTGTTTGTTTATACTGACCTCTTGTCTGAGAAAGTTCTCAGCCGACCAGCACCTCCATGTTGGAGCAGTTCATCTACAATTCGATAGGGGGGTAGGGGATATTGCCTTACTCAAAATGGGGAGAAACATTTGGCAAAAATACTATTCAATTGCCTCTTTGAGGTAGTACACTTGATGTTTCCCCTACACAGCACTACAGTATATCAGAGACAATATTGCTTTGCAGGACTTGGTGAATGGAAAAATTCCTTTTGTTTCTGGATCAGTCTAAAGCCTTTAATAGAGAAAATGAACTAAGTATTCCTGAGGGTTCATCAACTGGCCTAGAGTTCTGTATGCATCCCATTTGTGAATGGCTGGTTGGGGGAACCTTTTATGGTCTCTTTTGGGCTCAGCCCTTTTCTTTCCGTGTTTGCCATCAGATCCTTTGATTATAGTCATGACCTCCGACCCAAGGTGGCTGATCTGGTGCAAGAGTTTTCTGAGGCCTCAGGTTCCCTTGTCAACAGAAACAAATGCAAAGCCTTTTGAATGGGAAAAGAAGGTGAGCCTGCCTTCAACCTCCCAGATTTCTTCAATAAGCCTTCCCCTGAAAATTAAGACCTTAGGAATCACATTCGGCCAGGGCGATTTTGATGAGACAAATTGGGGGTGTAGGTTGGATCACGTATATTCAAAGGTAGATCACAGGAAGGGGAGACCATTTTCTCTGAGCGAAAGCATTTCATTGATCAAGACTTTTCATTCATGTGATCACAGTTATGTATACTAAAACCCCTTTGTTTATAAAGTATGCCAGTGTGCAGATAATATGATATTGTATGGGGCCTAGGAATGTGCATTGATTATCTTTTCTATGTTTGTATAAATGTTTAACCAGATCAGTAGCACTTCTGCTAAATGTAGTTGTAAATTAGCCTAATTGGAGTGCGTCCACAATTCTTGTATTGTATGTCTTTCTTTAGTGGTGCCCCCTAGAATCCAATGATGTTATGTGTGGCCGTGAGGGTTGCAGTGGTCGAGAATAGAGATGGCAGAACTTTCAAAAGTTCGGTCCGTTTTCGAACTTTCGAACTATATGGAAAGTTCGAAATTCAAAAAACGAACCCAGTCAATGGGAGTCAAATAGTTTGAAAAGTTGGAATGAAATACAAATAAAATATCAATGGTAACTTAATGTAAATGGCTGTGGGACCTGGGAAATGATCTGGGGAACATGTTCGAATATCCAGGACATTCGAAAACTCGATTTTACTCTCACTCGCGCTACTTTCAAGCTCTCACGTTCGAACATTCGATAATTATCCGATGAACGACTCGCAGATTCGATAATTCGATATTGGTATAATAAACATTTTACTCACGGATTCGATAATTCGATATTTACTCGCGTATTGGTATAATAGACATTTTACTCACGGATTCAATATTCGATATTTACTCGCGTATTGGTATAATAGACATTTTACTTGCATATTCGTTAATTCGATATTTACTCGCGTATTGGTATATGACATTTTTACGCACGGTTCGATATTCGTATTTACTCGCGTAGGTTAACTAGACATTTTACTCACGGATTCGATATTCTACTACTCGCGTATTGGTATAATAGACATTTTACCATGATTCGATATTCGATATTTACTTCGCTATTTGGATATAATAGATATTCTCACGGATTCGATATTCGATATTTACTTGCGTATTGGTATATAGACATTTTACTCACTGGATTCGATATTCGATATTTACTGCCGTATGTATATAGACATTTTACTCAAGGATTCGATATTCGATATTTACTCGCGTATTGGTATAATAGACATTTTACTCATGGATTCGATATTCGATATTTATTGCATTTGGTATAATAGATATTTTACTCACGGATTCGATATTCGATATTTACTTCGCGTATTGGTATATAGACATTTTACATCACAGATTCGATATTCACTTGTGTATAAGTTATAATAGACATTTTACTCACGGATTCGATATTCGATATTTACCTCGGTATTGGTATAATAGACATTTTACTTGCTATTCGTTAATTCGATATTTACTCGCGTATTGGTATAATAGACATTTTACTCACATATTCGTTATTCGATATTTACCACGTATTGGTATAAATAGACATTTTACTCACATATTCGTTAATTCGATATTTACTCGCGTATTGGTATAATAGACATTTTACTCGCAGATTCAATAATTCGATATTTACTCGTGTATTGGTATAATAGACATTTTACTCGCATATTCGTTAATTCGATTTTCTCACGTATTGGTATAATAGACATTTTACTCACATATTCGTTATTCGATATTACCTCAGCGTATTGGTATAATAATAGACATTTTACTCACTATTCGTAATTCGATATTTACTCGCGTATGTGGTATAGGACATTTTACTCGCATAGTTCAATAATTCGATATTTACTCGGTATTGGTATAATAGACATTTTACTCGCGCATATTCGTTAATCGAATTTACTTTACTCCGTATTGGTATAATAGACATTTTACTCGCAGATCAATAATTCGATATTTACTCGCTATTGGTATATAGACATTTTACTCGCAGATTCATATATTCATATTTACTCCGTATTGGTAATATAGACTTTTACTCGCATATTTCAAATATTCGATATTACTCGCTATTGGTATAATAGACATTTTACTCGCCGATTCGATAATTCGATATTTACTACCCGCGTATTGTATAATAGACATTTTTACTGCAATATTCGTTAATTCGATATTTACTCGCGTATTGGTATAATAGACATTTTACTCGCATATTCGTTAATTCAGATATTTACTCGCGTATTGGTATAATAGACATTTTACTACTCCATATTCGTTAATTCGATATTTACTCCTATTGGTATATAGACATTTACTCACTATTCGTAATTCGATATTTACTCCCGGTATTGGTATAATAGACATTTTACTCGCAGATTCAATTAATTCGATATTTACTCGCGGTATTGGTTATAATAGACATTTTACTCACCGATATTCGATATTACTTTACTCGCTATTTGGTATAATAGACATTTTACTCACATATTCGTTAATTCGATATTACTCGCGTATTGTATAATGACATTTTACTCACATATCGTTAATTCTATATTTACTCACATATTTGTTATAATAGACATTTTACTTTTTACTCACATATTCGTTAATTCGATATTTCCTCGCGTAGTGTATAATAGACATTTTACTACGCATATCGTTTCGTTATTTACTCGCGTATTGGTATAATAGACATTTTACTCCCATATTCTAATTCGATATTTACTCGCGTATTGGTATAATAGAATTTTACTCACATATGTCTTAATTCGATATTTACTCGCTATTGGTATAATAGCCATTTACTACTCACATATTCGTTAATTCGATATTTACTCGCGTATTGGTATAATAGACATTTTACTCACATATTCGTAATTCGATATTTACTCGCGTATTGGTATATAGACATTTTACTCCATATTCGTTAATTCGATATTACCTCGCGTATTGGTATAAATACATTTTACTCACATTATTCGATAATATTACTTATACTTCTATTGGTATATAGACATTTTACTCACATATTCGTAATTCGATATTTACTGTATTGTATAATAGACATTTTACTCACATTTCGATTAATTCGATATTTATCTCGCGTATTGGTATATAGACATTTTACCTCACGTATTCGATAATTCGAATTTACTCGCTATTGTATGAAATATATTTTTACTCCATATTCGTTAATTCGATATTTACCGTGCGTATTGGTATAATAGCATTTTACTCACATTCGATAATCAATTGTACTTGCGTATTGGTATAATAGACATTTTACTCCATATTCTTAATTCGATATTTACTCGGTATGGTATATATACATTTTACTCAATATTCGTTAATTCGATATTTACTGGTATTGGTATAATAGACATTTACTCACTTTCGTAATTCGATATTTACCTGATTGGTATATAGACATTTTACTCACTATTCGAAATTCGATATTTACTCGCGTATTGGTATAATAGACATTTTACTCCATATTCGTTAATAATTCGATATTTACTGCGTATTGGTTATAATAGACTTTTACTCACATATTCGTTAATTCGATATTTACTCACGTATTGTAATAGACATTTTACTCACTATTCGATTAATTCGATATTACTGTGATTGGTAATAATAGACTTTTACACTCCATATTCAGTTATTCGATATTTACTCGCGTATTGGTATAATAGACATTTATCCTCAGATATCGATAATTCTATTTACTCCGTATTGGTATAATAGACATTTTACCTCCATATTCGTTAATTTATCGATATTTACTTGGTATTGGTATAATAGACATTTTACTCACATATTCGTTAATTCGATATTTACTCCGTATTGGTATAAATAGACATTTTTACTCGCATATTCGATATTCGATAATTTACCTGCGTATTGGTATAATAGACATTTTACTCGCATTTCGTTAATTCGATATTTATCGCGTAATTGGTATAATAGACATTTTACTCGCATATCGTTAATTCGATATTTATCTCTTTGGTATAATAGACATTTTACTCCATATTCGTAATTCGATATTACTCGCGTATGTATAATAGACTTTTACTCGCATATTCGTTATTCGATATTTACTCCGTATTGGTATAATAGACTTTTACTCCATATTCGTTAATTCGATTTATTTACGCGCGTATTGGTATAATAGACATTTTACTCCATATTCTAATTCGATTTTACTCGCGATTGGTATAATAGACATTTTACTCGCATATTCCTTAATTCAATATTTAACTCGCGTATTGGCTGGGACAGTTACCTAAATAACATATGGTTTGTGCTTTACTTCTCAGCATTCTAGTTCACACAGTCTGGTAACGACCATTAGTTCTGCACATGCTCAGTTTTTAGCTATGGCACAAACTTGTTACGTTGGTCACACCCATTATATATATCTAGCCAATCCTTTTACAGGACAGATAAAGCAAGGAAGCATGTGACGGGGTCAAGAGGTGTGGTCTGACACTGCACATACACACAGATACTTCATTCAGTTCTTAACAGGCTTTGATTTACTTTAACAGAGTTTAAAGTGGCATTTTATAGCTTATTGGGTTTTTTAGGGGATTGTTTTCAGATTCGGGAGTATAAAAAATTGGGTTTAGTTCTCCTTAATACCAGGATGTGTCCCATTGTATCCAGTCATTAGAATAAAAGAGAAACTAAAACTCCAGCAACAGTTTCCCACCAGATATTTAATAATTAGCAGTTTATTGATTAACAGTTCGTACCACAAGACACCTTTCTCTTTCTCTTGTCAAGTCAAATTGTGTCTTGCAGGCACTGTAACGTCGATTAATAAACCGCTAATTGTTAAGACTGGAGTGTGGTGGATCCATCTTTTATTTTGACATTTCTTGTCTTGTCCTATTGTTTAATAATTAACATTAACATTTGGCTGGAGCCATTGATGATAGTTGATTGTTAGAAAAAATGTTGATATTTTTTCTTCCCCCTGAAATAATCATTGGGTGGCTGCCCATGGCGTCTTGATACATTGTAACAGTCACAACAATGTTACATTAATTCTCATCCTACCAGTAATGGTGACCTTCCAATCATCGCTCTACGTTCAGCAATATGTCATATCTTTACCTGACACCCTGCCATAATGCCATCAGGAACAACTGGAAAAGTAACCCAGAAATCAACTGCCTGTTACAGACGGGTTTACAGAGTGAGTGCAAGGCAGAGACTTCTGTCCTTTCTGGGTTCACCATTCATGACTGTCCCAGGACTGCAGGACAATTGGTAATATTGGGACTGTTATGTACGTGATTCGTTTTTTCACCACTAGGTGGTGTGGGTCTGAAGAGGCGTTTCCAAGGAAAAAGTCCAATTTTAACTAAAATGAGAGTGACCCTACAGACTACAGTTGGTACTTTTCGACATGCGAGTGGGCGCAGTTGTAGGTCCGATAACCACCCACACATTGGACACAACTTGTTATTAGACAACATAAGGTAAGATCCATTCAAGGTGAATGTAATTGGGATTCAATGCCAAATGATCTTATTTCCTCTGGAAAGGCTTTTAGGCTGATTAAAATCCCACACGAGGCTTAACCCTTTATAGGGTGGATGTGAACTGCATTGCACTAACACAGACCCACAATTTACATACAATGACAATCACTGAGAATAGTTTATATTACCTGAGGAAGGTAGACCCTCGAAATGTTGTGTTGATGAGTGGTTTCAATAAATTCACCATTCAATTTGGAGTGTGCTACATTGTATATTTGCTGATACATATGTAGGGAAACTAGATGTTTACACCCGTGGGGCAGTGTGATCTGGACTCTGTTTATTACTTGAATAGTTATATTACCCATATCACAAAAAAACAAGTTTGAACAGAAAAGATCATAAAACACCTCTAATGGCCAACTTACCTACAACAGTAGGTCGTTCTAGCCAATCAAGATCCTCAAATTGAAGAAGAGACTTGTGGGTAATGTAGGAAGGATGTCGAGTCGCTGGGCCTAAATACTGGCCTTAAAGAGATACCATGGGAGAAGCAAGGGGGTGCATGGGGGCAGCCATTCCATGTATTGTAATCTGGACAGTAATAACATTTTCCAGCTCAATGGCCTGATGGAAACTCGATATGAAAGGATGAAAATGACGGCTAGATCACTATGGGGTAATAAATATTACTATTAAATGTAAAATATATAATATTTTAATGATGTAAGAGCAACATGCAGAAGTAATACAAATTTAGATAACCAAACATTCTCATTCCTTCCTAAATAAACTGCGCCCCCTGGAAAAGAAATTACGAGACCTCCATGAATAGGAACAAGTAATGTAAATCTAAACAGCCAGACCTGCATCATCTACTTGTGATCCTTGTGACTCTAGTCCTTATGGCTGCAGATCCAATAACAAGGTCCATGTGCCATAAAAGACAAAAGGGCCCAATATGACATTGTCTAGGGCCCCATCCAGGTTTATTCTTTTTGCGATCGGAAATTTTAAAAATTCCGATTTGATTTGGTCCAAATGGATTTTCAGAACCCTGTCAGAAAAACACTTTCATCTCTGTGCTAGAATTCTGACCCACAACTAATTTGGGGACAGAACTCCTGGTTCCACATTTAAAGTTCGACACAGAACTACAGAGACTTCGATATGGAAAGTTCATAGTTTCAGCACAGGTGTTCGACTTTGATGGCATCAAACCCCCTGCTGGTTCATTCATATCTATTAGCCACCCTCAGTTCCTTTAATTAAAGTGAATCCATCAAAGAGGTTTTTTTTTTTCTTTTTTTAAAAGCCCATCCCCTTACAAGAGGAATCTTTTTTTGGGGAATTGAACTATTCGTGTCTTTCTAAACTTTCATTAGATATAGGGGCTTCCAGTAATTCTGGTATTTCTCTCTGTTAGCATGATAAAAAAAACAAAAATGAAGGTTCGTTCTCCCCTTTACAATGATCACGTTTATTTATTTACTAAATTGTTAAACCAAATAAACTCTTCCCAGAATTTATTAAATTCTGTTCAAGGCTTTCTAGTGCCATTAGTGGGCATCAGGAAATGTTGAATTTTGAAATATTCTGATTTATTAAAAGTTAATTCATTAATTGGATTTTCGGAACTTTCTGCAGTGTCAAAATACAGAATTCTGACACAGAACCACCAAGATTTTCATATGAAGTTCAAGTTTCAACACAGAGAGCGACTTTGAAGGACGAAGTTCAGAACCGAAAGCCAAAAACTGTGTCTGACGCCGCGAATCTATCAAGGGATTGAACGCCCTGCTGGTTCATTCAACTCTCCTGCCCCCCATAATTGATCATTTAATTGTTTACCAATAAGAGTTTTTATCGTTCTTTGGAAAATAAAAATATTATTGCAAATAATCTAATAAATGATAAAGGTTCGTACAGACGTGTGATCGCAGGGTGCCAACCCGTAACGCACAATGTGTACGAACTGCCATTCGGACGATAATCGTGCGTTGTATTGGCACTTTTTCTGCCGAAACAGACGTTAGGTCGGGCTGATCTTCGAACCAACGGCCGTTCATCCACATCGTGCATCACAGGGTCAGGCACCCACGATCGCAGGTGTGTACGAACCTTAAGGTAAAGGAAAGGCCCCTCCCTTATCCCTCACCTTACCTTACAGAGAGGAATTCTGTTTCATTGGATATCAGGGACAGTCGTATGAGGGAAAAAATACAATGTTATTCCCACACTTTACAATGATGCCGTTTATTTTTATTTACAAAATTGTAAACCAAATAAATCCATCATAGTGTTTGCTAAATTTTGTTAAAGGCAGTGAAAAGGGTTTTTAAGAAGGGCAAATTGCTCTGCATGAGGACCAACATTACCATCTAAAGGGATCAGCTACACTGCAGGTAAAATACACATTGTATATCTATGGTGTGATAGTAATAAAATACACACACACACACACACACACACATTATATATTTATTTCTTTATAGAATTTTAGTTGATTTCCTTCTTTGTAGTTTTAAAAACAAAAGGCTCAACATATAAATCCTATTTTCTGGAATAATACTTGTTTTTTAAAGTCCACATTTTTGGTGCCTTTCTCTTTCCATTTCAGGGACAGAATAAGTTGGGGCTCGGGGAAGCAGAAAGCAAACATGACAATGAATGTCTCCAAGCAGCAATTACAACAACCCAGATGAGTTTATGTTGTGTACAGTGTTCACAATGCACACAACGCCACCCCCACAATATCCTTCCACCTTCGAACAATGCATCCCACTCACACAGTCCAACAGACACAGTAATGTAAAAATGCCTGTAAACAGCCAATGACGCAACGACACAACACACACAGCTCTTCTATGACATTACTAGAAATCAGGCTCCTCCCAGAAACCTATAAAAGGGCCCTCTCCTGCTTCATCGACAGCAAGAAGCAAAATGGGTTAGCAAAATGAGGAGTAAAGAAATTGGGGCACTCTTGCCCCATAGTGATACACTCATGCAACGTGTACTTGACTGAAAAACACGAGAGGTAGAGAAGAAGATTTGGGAAGACACGTCATAGAGCAGCTAAAGAAAGAAAAATAGACCAATCACCATATTTTATCCAGACTAAAGCTATGTTCTGATACATGAAAAAAAAGGCAAAGTATCCCCCTATAGATGCATTCAGTCTTAAAGGGCAGGTCCACCCCTTTTTTTAATATTTGGGGTACTGTAGGGCTTCCTCCCCCAGCCCCAACCGCTATATTATTTTGTGTCCAGTACCTACCTCTTCCTCCAGCGTACTGTCCCGGCCTCTGCTTGCATGAAACTTCAAGCAGGGGATGGGCCGACAGCCGCATTCATAAATGGCTGAGAGGATCCAATCACGAATGCGGCTGCCGGCAATTCAGAACACCGTGGAGAGAGGTAAGGTAAGTAATGATTGGGGGAGTTTCTGGACATATTAATATAGGATTGGGGCTGGGGGAGGGTAGCCCTACAGTATTTATAGAGTTTTTACACTAGGGTGAGGGAGAGGAAAATGGGATGGAGAGGGAGGGGGGGCTGCTCTGAGCAAGCCAAAAACCTCTTAAAGGAAGCCTCAGCAGAGAGAACAGAATTCCCTCCCAGCCAGGCTCCTGGTGGGCAGTTTTTGGGACTTTATAGGGACATTACAGGAGAACCATTGGAGCTGGGATGTAAGGTAAGGATTTTATACACTATACAGTGGGGCCAGTAGGTTACATTATAGTTTTGGGGGTGGACATGCTTTATTATAGATGAGGGTTGGTGGGAAAACTTAAAGGGTATGTCCACCTAAAAAATAACATTTTTTGATATTTTGTTCATTTATAGCCACTAACCTGATCTGCCGCAATTGTTTTTCTAAAATCAATTCGTTCGCGAGATATCACCCGCAATAGGTAGCAGGCCGCACTAAGCCTGCATTTCCGTTCATATTGCACGTGAAGGCTACTTTGCATTGACCGCGCACATCATACACTATGTGCCGTCCAATCAAAAGCGCCTATGCACCGTCCAATCAAAAACGCCTACACGCCGTCCCATGAAAAGCGGCTATTCCCGACCTGGACTCTAGGGTGCCTAAAGCAACATCTGTAAGTTAATAATGAAATAAATTGTGAGCAATACCTTCACATTTGCATTACTATATTCAAAAATAAAGAGAAAATTATCTAATAATTCTTGTACATTATATTTTGTTTCTAATATTGCCCAAGTGTTGTATAGTAGTGTTACGTCATTTGTGGTGTCTGTGTCTCCAGTGACAAATACTATATGTATTTTGTGTGTGTGTGTGTGTGGGCTTGTGTGGTGTGTTGGGGGGGGGGGTTATGTGTGTGTGTATGGTAAATTTAAAGGGCATCTATAGTGAAAAAAACAATTGTCCCTTTGCAAAGTTAAATTCATGTACTCTGTGCTGCCTTAATCCTATCTCTGTCAGTGACTCTGTTTAGCCATGGTGTCAGATCTCTGTGCAGCATTCCCCCCTTCCCCCCCCCTCTGTTACCTCCTCCATGTTCTCAACTCCGGCTAACCGACAAGCTTATCATGTGCAGTAGAAGTTAAAGTTCAATATCCTGAAAAACATACCAAGCACGGTGGCCAATAGAAAGCAAGCTGTCCTGGAGACAAGGAAGAAGAAGATCAGTACAGTTTACGATCTATCACTTTGTGACCCATCACAATCAGTGAAGCTTTAAGAAGGGGGGTCAAGTGCACCCTTATATCTACCATCAAAGCTACCTCTCTCCCCCTGCTAATGTCTTATCTCTAAGTTTATTACAGAGCAGGGGGGGGATCACGTCACATGGATTTGATTGACAGTCCAATTAGGAGTAGAGGAATTCAATCACGTATTCTTCTAACGTGTGTTATCTCAGGACAGAGAGGAGAGGGATCTGAAAAAGTGAAGACACTCCTGGGGGTTATGGGGAATTAAGAACCATGGAAAGAAAGAAAAAAAGTTAATTTTCCCACTATAGATGCCCTTTAAGAAATCCGATCCTCAGGAGCAGAAAGATACGATCCCAATGTGGCAGCACGATCTTTGAACAGCTGATAGCTGCTGTTTTCGTGCACTACTACGATCTCTCGAACTATCCGACCCGTATTTTCAATATTTTCGGACTTTCGCTAAATATTGATGTTAGACCGTTCGAATGTGCGAGTAAAATGCCATATACCTATATGCGAGCATCGAATCGCGAGTAAAGGGCCATTAAAACCTATACGCGAGCATCAAATCCGCGAATAAAATGTCCATGGTATCTCGGTGCGGACACGAGCATCGAGTCCGCGAGTAAAATGTCCATGGTATCTCGGTGCGGACACGAGCATCGAGTCCGCGAGTAAAAATGGCCATGGTATCTAGGCGCGAACATCGAATCTACGAGTAAAGTGTCCATAAAGCCTATACGCGAGCATCGAATCCACGAGTAAAATGTACATTGTACCTAGGCGCTAACGGCTCGAAAATAGTACGAGTGAGAGTAAAGATGATTTTTCGAATGTCCTGGATATTGAACATGTTCCCCAGACATTTGCCAGGTCCCACAGCCATTTACATTAAGTTACAATTGATATTTTAATTGTATTTCATTAGAACTTTTCGAACTATTGACTCCCATTGACTTTAATGGGTCCGTTTTCGAACTTTCGCACTTTTGAACTTTCCATATATTCGAAAGTTCGAAAACGGACTGCACTTTCGAAAGTTCGGCCACTCTAGTTGGTACGGGGACACTATTACAACATACCGTAATATTGAGAATTACTGGTATTAATACATATACTGTAGTTCTGTGGTGTACAGGGACACTATAGAATATTAAGAATTAAGGTATTTATACATATACTGTAGTTCTGGTTGGTACGGGGATACTATATAAATTGAGAATTACTGGTATTAATACATATACTGTATTTCTGGTTGGTACGGGGATTACTATAATATTGAGAATTACTGGTATAACATATACTGTAGTTCTGGTTGGTACAGGGATACCATATAATATTGAGAATTACTGGTATTTATACATATACTGTAGTTCTGGTTGGTACGGGGATACTATATAATATTGGGAATTACTGGTATTAATACATATACTGTCTTCGTTGGTTGGTACCGGATACTAATAATATTGAGAATTACTGGTATTAATACATATACTGTAGTTCTGGTTGGTACAGGGATACTATAAATATTGAGATTTACTGGTATTAATACATATACTGTAGGTTCTGGTTGGTACAGGGATACTATATAACATTGAGCATTACTGGTTTAGTACATATACTGTAGTTCTGGTCAGTGCGGGGATACTATAAAATTGAGAATTACTGGTATTAATACATATACTGTAGTTCTGGTTGGTACAGGGATACTATATAATATTGAGATTTACTGGTATAATACATATACTGTAGTTCTGGTTGGTACAGGGATACTATATAATATTGAGAGCATTACTGGATGATAATATAGTGCAGTTCTGGTTGATCCAGGAATACTTTCGATTGCTTTTGGAGTCAGCTAGGAATGTGTTTTCTCCTTTTTAGCTGTTTATTTCCCTTCTCTTGATCAACTGTAAGGTAGGGTTTAAAAGGAAAAGGTTGAACTTGATAGACATATGCCTTTATTCAACCTCAATTACTATGTAAGCAGAGAAGGCCGAATTCATAAAGTTCAGTCTGTTTTCGAAACTTCGAACTTGATAAAAGTTAAAAAGTTCGAAAACGGACCCATTAAAGTCAATGGGAGTCAAATAGTTGGAAAAGTACGCTGAAAACAGTTATTAACAATGGTACAATGGTAACTTAATGTAAATGGCTCTGGGACCTGGGAAATAGACTGGGTGACACAGAAAGAATATCCAGAACTTTAAAAAAATAAAATCGATTTTATTTTTACGCGCACTAATTTCAAGCTACTGCGTTTGATTTTTGATAATTATCCCACAAACGAATAGAAGATTCAAGGGTTACCGAACTCTTAAATCATATGATCGAACATTGATTCGAAATTATCGAAAGTCCCGAAAATTCGAATGTCCGAGAAATCCAAGTCGGGATAACACAAAAAGTCCGGGTCTCTTCGAACTTGTAAGTTCGGCTCGAACCCGGGTTCAAGTTTGGTTTTGTGTCCATCTCTATATGTAACTATTCCTGGAGATATCTGCACTTTATACAATATTCACTCATGTTATGTATTTGTATAGTCAGCACTTTGTATGGACAAATTAATGAACTGGTCGACTAAGACACTTTATTGATTCACTTGATTTCATTTACTCATATCGATGAACTGCTCTTTATAACACAATAGTACTACAGCACTTTACAGATCTTCCTTTATAAATGTAATAGATATGGAATTACACAAGTAATTTAAAATATTAGGATAGTGGTGACCTCTATTATCCTCTATTCTAAAGCAGGGATATATATCGTACAGTATCTTGTAATACAAAAGATTCAATGAGACACATGTGACATCAATTAGTACTGACTGTAGCTGATGACATCACTAAGTGTAGACATCTATTACTGAGAATTATGGCTCTAGTGTAAGATAAAAAATTTAAAGCACAACTATTCTCACCTAAACCACTGTCCACCAGTGGCGTAGTTATAGACTTATGGGCCCTGATGCAAAATTGGGCATGGGGGCCAAATCGGCACCGCAAGCCAAATATAATTTCCATAAAAAACATCCATATTCATTTTAAAACAGACAAACATCCTTTCCCCATACACCTAGCAAAACTATCCAATCAGATTCAAACAGTATTTCTACAGTTATATCCTCAAACCTTCTAAAATAACTAACCAACTGAAATGCTTGGCACACAGAGAGGTAAAATGCTTTGTAAAACCACTGGTAAACAGTTGGCAGACTGGTGATAACGGTGGTTTAGGTCCTCACCCTGGGTTCTAAAGACTGCCGGCGCTGGTGGAACTGGGTGCAGTGTGGTATAGTTCTCCTTTAATAGTTCCCTGAGCAAAGTTAGCCCAGCAACAACGCATTTCAGTTGCTAATAAAGTAAACAGGACGGATATAATCCTCCTCTAAATATTCCTCTTGGGTTCCCCTTAATTTTGTGAAATGAGCAAATAATAGTAAATGTTTTATCCCAATGGATTTTCACAAAGTTCCTGAATTAAAGTCACAGAGCACATTTCATTCTCTCTTTATAACAGGAGCCGTTTCCCAATTCCCTATGAAATCTTCAGTTCAGGTTGAAAGGAATCTGGTTCCATTCACTAGGCAGCACAAAGAGTTCAAGGAACATGCGATAATCACATTGCCAGGGACGCAATTTCATAAAAGGCTTTTCAACAAGAACAATGTCTGTAAGGAGGGGAGGTGTGGCCCAGCGCGCGCAAATGTGATTGGAACGTCACAGAAATCATGTCAGGGCACCGATAATGCCTTGGAAAGGGGATCTGCATTGTCTTTTGTCAAATAAAATGATGGAAAAGATTACAATAGGAGGAACCTTCTGAACATTCCACAGAACCTGCCTAGAACATAATAATGAGCCCAAGAGAGAAAGTTTTTCTTTGTAGAGTTTATATCTCTCCAACGTAACTAACCGTCTTACACTAAGCGGCCATTTTTATAAAGGAACGGAAACCATTTTGCTTCTTCTACAAGAAATCACAGCCACACGTAGCTCGAATTCTGTGGTAATCTTCGGTTTGCAATTTCCTTTTTTTTTTTGCATAACTGGGGCAGTGGAACAAATTTAAAGCTGCAGCAACTGCAAAAAGCAGAAAATGAAAATAGCACTAACATAAAAACTAACACCCAACAGTGACCAAAAACAAAGCAATGAGGATGGGAAAATAGATAATAATGCCGAAGGCCAAAAAAGAGAGCTGGAGGCAGCAGCAACAATGAAATTTGGTGGCAAGAAAAAAATGAAGGAAAAGAACGTCAACATTGGTCCACAGGGGCATCTAGGGTATGGGGGTCCCAGCTCAAAACCAATTTGCTTCTGGTGTCCCACCCCCCTAGAATACATGTAATGCTGTCTGAAAGTAGAGGAGGTTGGATAGGCTGGTGTCAGATTGTGGTGAATTTGGTAAGATCACCTGGGTAAAGTCGTCAGATGAGAGGTTTCCAGTACGATGGCTAGACACCATGTCTTTTAACAAGGACTATGGGTCACAACAATTTCCTTATTTTCCAGAATTGGAGGGAGTCCGTAGCTTGCAAGCTGGTTAGCAGTTTGCCTGTTTGTTTATACTGACCTCTTGTTGAGAAAGATCTCAGCCGACCAGCACCTCATGTGGAGCAGTTCATCTACAATTCGATAGGGGGGTAGGGATATTGCCTTACTCAAATGGGGAGAAACATTTGGCAAAAATACTATTCAATTCCTCTTTGAGGTAGTACACTTGATGTTTCCCCTACACAGCACTACAGTATATCAGAGACAATTGCTTTGCGAGGACTTGGTGAAGGAAAAATTCCTTTTGTTTCTGGATCAGTCTAAAGCCTTTAATAGAGAAAATGAACTAAGTATTCCTGAGGGTTCATCAACTGCCTAGAGTAGGTTCGTGTCATAAAGCATCCCATTGTGAATGGTGGTTGGGGAACCTTTATGGTCTTTTTGGCTCAGCCCTTTTCTTTCCGTGTTTGCCATCAGATCCTTTGATTATAGTCAGACCTCCGACCCAGCAGGTGGTGATCTGGTGCAAGAGTTTTCTGAGGCCTCAGGTTCCCTTGTCAACAGAAACAAATGCAAAGCCTTTTGAATGGGAAAAGAAGGTGAGCCTGCCTTCAACCTCCCAGATTTCTTCAATAAGCCTTCCCCTGAAAATTAGACCTTAGGATCACATTCGGCCAGGGCGATTTTGATGAGACAAATTGGGGGTGTAGGTTGGATCACGTATTTCAAAGGTAGATCACAGGAAGGGGAGACCATTTTCTCTGAGCGAAAGATTTCATTGATCAAGACTTTCATTAATGTGATCACAGTAATGTATACTAAAACCCCTTTGTTTATAAAGTATCCAGTGTGCAGATAATATGATATTGTATGGGGCCTAGGAATGTGCATTGATTATCTTTTCTATGTTGTATAAATTTTGACCAGATCAGTAGCACTTCTGCTAAATGTAGTTGTAAATTAGCCTAATTGGAGTGCTTCCACAATCCTTGATTGTATGTCTTTCTTTAGTGGTGCCCCCTAGAATCAATGATGTTATGTGTGGCCGTGAGGGTTGCAGTGGTCGAGAAAGAGATGGCAGAACTTTCAAAAGTTCGGTCCGTTTTCGAACTTTCGAACTATATGGAAAGTTCGAATTCAAAAACGAACCCAGTCAAGGGAGTCAAATAGTTTGAAAAGTTGGATGAAATACAAATAAAATATCAATGGTAACTTAATGTAAATGGTGCTGTGGGACCTGGGAAATGATCTGGGGAACCTGTTCGAATATCCAGGACATTCGAAAACTCGATTTTACTCTCACTCGCGCCTACTTTCAAGCTCTCACTTTCGAACATTCGATAATTATCCGATGAACGACGCGAGATTCGATAATTCGATATGGTATAATAAACATTTTACTCACGGATTCGATATTCGATATTTACTCGCGTATTGGTATAATAGACATTTTACTCACGGATTCATATTCGATATTTACTTGCGTAGGTTATATGACATTTTACTCCGGTATTCGATATTTACTCGCGTATTGGTATAATAGACATTTACTCACGGATTCGATATTCGATATTTACTCGCGTATATGGTATAATAGACATTTACTCACTCGGAGATTGCGATATTTACTCGCGTATTGTTAATAGACATTTTACTCAGATTCGATATTCGATATTTACTCTATTCGCGTATTGTATAATAGAATCATTTTACTCACGGATTCGATATTCGATATTTTGCGATGGTATGAATGACATTTTACTCCGATTCGATATTCGATATTTACTTGCGTATTGGTATAATAGACATTTTACTCATGGATTCGATATTCGATATTTACTGCGTATTGGTATAATAGACATTTTACTCATGGATTCGATATTCGATATTTACTTGCATATTGGTATAATAGATATTTTACTCACGGATTCGATATTCGATATTTACTTGCGTATTGGTATGATAGACATTTTACTCACAGATTCGATATTCACTTGTGTATAGGTATAATAGACATTTTACTCACGGATTCGATATTCGATATTTACTCGCGTATTGGTATAATAGACATTTTACTTGCATATTCGTTAATTCGATATTTACTCGCGTATTGGTATAATAGACATTTTACTCACATATTCGTTAATTCGATATTTACTCACGTATTGGTATAATAGACATTTTACTCGCAATATTCGTTAATTCGATATTTACTCGCGTATTGGTATAATAGACATTTTACTCGCAGATTCAATAATTCGATATTTCGTGTATTGGTATAATAGACATTTACTCGCATATTCGTTAATTCGATATTTACTCACGTATTGGTATAATAGACTTTTACTTCACAATCGCATTATAATTCGATATTACTACCGTATTGGTATAATAGACATTTTACTTCACATATTCGTTAATCGATATTTACTCGCGTATTGTTATAATAGACATTTTACTCGCAGATTCACTAATTCGATATTTACTCGCGTATTGGTATAATAGACATTTTATCATTCGCATATCGTTAATTCGATATTTACTCCGTATTGGTATAATAGACATTTTACTCGCCCAGTATTCAATAATTCGATATTACTCACATATTGGTATAATAGAATATTTACTCGACAGATTCATAATTCGATATTTACTCCGTATTGGTATAATAGACATTTTATCCAATTCATTAATTCGAT
Source organism: Hymenochirus boettgeri (assembly GCA_019447015.1). Classification (NCBI taxonomy): domain Eukaryota; kingdom Metazoa; phylum Chordata; class Amphibia; order Anura; family Pipidae; genus Hymenochirus; species Hymenochirus boettgeri. The sequence goes on from CM033470.1 coordinate 340,756,168, forward strand.
ATTTACTCGCACTATTGGTTATAATAGACATTTTACTCGCCATTCGATAATTCGATATTTACTCGCGTATTGGTATAATAGACATTTTACTCGCATATTCGTTAATTCGATATTTACTCGCGTATTGGTATAATAGACATTTTACTCCCATATTCGTTAATTCGATATTTACTCGCGTATTGGTATAATAGACATTTTACTCAATATTCGTTAATTCGATATTTACTCACGTATTGGATAATAGACATTTACTCCATATTCGTTAATTCGATATTACTCGTCGTATTGGTATAATAGACATTTTTAGCAATTCATAATTCGATATTTACTCGCGTATTGGTATAATAGACATTTTACTCACCGAATAGATATTTACTCGCGTATTGGTATAATAGACATTTTACTCACATATTCGTTAATTCGATATTTACTCGCGTATTGGTATAATAGACATTTTACTCACATATTCGTTTTTTAATTCGATATTTACTCACTATTTGGATAATAGACATTTTACCCATATTCGTAATTCGATATTTACTCGCGTATTGGAGTATAATAGACATTTTACTCATATTCGTTAATTCGATATTTATCGCGTATTGGTATAATAGACATTTACTCCACATATCTAATTCGATATTTACTCGCGTATTGGTAATAGATATTTTACTCACATATTCGTTAATTCGATATTTACTCGCATATTGGTATAATAGACATTTTACTCCATATTCGTTAATTCGATATTTACTCGCGATTTGTATAATAGACATTTTACTCCATATTCGATAATTCGATATTTACTCGGTATTGGTAAATAGTCATTTTACTCGCATATTCATTAATTCGATATTTACTCGCGTATTGGTATAATAGACATTTTACTCACATTACATTAATTATATTACTTATTGGTATAATGACTTTTACTCACATATTCGTTAATTCGAATTTACTGTATTGGTTATAATAGACATTTACTACATATTCGTTAATTCGATATTTACTCGCGTATTGGTATAATAGACATTTTACTCACATATTCGATAATTCGATATTTACTCGCTATTGGTATAATAGAATTTTACTCACATATTCGTAATTCGATATTTACTTGCGTATTGGTATAATAGACATTTTATCACATTCATATTCGATATGACTTCCGTATTGGTATAATAGACATTTTACTCGACATATTCATAATTCGATATTTACTCGCGTATTGGTATAATAGACATTTTACTCACATATTCGTAATTCGATATTTATGGTCTTGGTATAATAGACATTTACACATATTCGTAATTCGATATTTACTCGCATATGGTATAATAGACATTTTACTCACATATTCGATAATTCGATTATTACTCGCGGATTGGTTATATAGACATTTTACTCCATATTCGTTAATTCGATATTTACTCGCGTATTGGTATAATAGACATTTTACTACACATATTCGTAATTCGATATTTACTCCGTATTGGTTAATAGACATTTTACTCACATTATTCATTAATTCGATATTTACTTGGCGTATTGTATAAAGAATTTTACTCCATAATTCGTTAATTCGTGAGTAAAATGTCTATTATACCAATACGCGAGTAAATATCGAATTACCGAATATGCGAGTAAAATGTCTATTATACCAATACGTGAGTAAATAATGCGAGTAAAATGTCTATTATACCAATACGTGAGTAAATATCGAATTAACGAATATGTGAGTAAAATGTCTATTATACCAATACGCGAGTAAATATCGAATTAATGAATATGTGAGTAAAATGTCTATTATACCAATATACAAGTAAATATCGAATTCTGGAATCCGCGAGTAGAATGTCTATTATACCAATACTCGTGTAAATATCGAATTCTCGAATCTGCAAGTAAAATGTCTATTATACCAATACGCGAGTAAATATCGAATTAACGAATATGCAAGTTAAATGTCTATTATACCAATACGTGAGTAAATATCGAATTAACGAATATGCGAGTAAAATGTCTATTATACCAATACGAGAGTAAATATCGAATTAACGAATATGCGAGTAAAATGTCTATTATACCAATACGAGAGTAAATATCGAATTAACGAATATGCGAGTAAAATGTCTATTATACCAATACGCGAGTAAATATCGAATTAACGAATATGTGAGTAAAATGTCTATTATACCAATACGCAAGTAAATATCGAATTAACGAATATGCGAGTAAAATGTCTATTATACCAATACGCGAGTAAATATCGAATCCATGAGTAAAATGTCTATTATACCAATACGCGAGTAAATATCGAATATCGAATCCGCGAGTAAAATGTCTATTATACCAATACGCGAGTAAATATCGAATATCGAATCCAACCCTTCTAATAATAGAATCCCCTACCACACACCTGTCTATCCTTCCTAGCCCCAGTTCTCCCTCCCTGTATTGGAGATGGCCGTCCCCTGGGTGCTCAAGGAAAGGCCCGCTCCATACATGCTGTTCCGAGCCATCGTCCTCCACATCTTCACCTAAATGGCAAATCTGTTGGGATCGACCAGCTGGGAAGAAGCCCCCCATACCTTCCGTCCCCTACTTCCCTGGTGACCCTACAAATCTATCTTCCTTCTCCACCTTATCTGCCCCATCTCCACCCACCATTACTGGCCCCTGCCAGTACCTGCATTTCCCCCAGGTTTCCAGAAGTCCTGCAATGCTGCAAGTTTACCCCTTAGACTCTGTACCAGATTCCAAATGGGCAACCCACTACCCACCTGACACATACATAGGTCCCCTGGGGCGGCTGCTCAAGATCCCATACATGTGGCAGGATGCACATTGCGCGGCCCCAACAAAATGTCCATACTAAAAGCAATACAACAGCAGAGCACACAGCAGAGAAAATAGTGTTGTTCTCAAACGCTTTCTGTTTTAAACGCTTTAGTTTTTTAACGCTGTCAATTCTCTTAAAAACAGAAAAATCTCTTTAAAACAGAAAAATCGCTCAGAGTAATCGCTCATGGAAGGCCTTAAATGAGGTCAAAACCAACCAGAGCCAACAGGCCTAGCCAATTTAAACCAATTAGTTACACCCCCATCCAATCAGAGAGAGAGAGAAAAAAAAAAACCTTTCCTTGTCTCCTACCAGCCCCCGCTCCACAGGTAACAGTGTTTTTAAACACAAGTATTGTTTTTAGTAATCCAGTGCTTTGAGTTTACTCAAACAATTCCTACCACCTTATTCAAGCAGTAAGTAGTAAAAAAAATAAAAATACACTAGTGATTAATTACTTACACAGGCACCCTCCTAGAAATAAATAGTGTTAGGTTAGTACATTTACTAGGCTGCAACCACAGTAATAAACGCTTTAGTTTTTTAACGCTGTCAATTCTCTTAAAACAGAAAAATCTCTTAAAACAGAAAATCGCCTCAGAGCTAATCGCTCATGGGAAGTGCCTTAAATGAGGTTCAAAACCAGAAAGATGACAGACAGGATCGGCAAGATATCGGATCTGACGGTATTGGGGGTTTATCGTTACTGTGTGTACCCAGCTTTAGTTACCCAATAAAGGTATCATTTTACCACATTTGTTACTTCATTACACATAATTAACAATATGCGGAGATTGAAGTTTTGATTATTAATCATTCTATCTTTCCTTAGGAGTTGTAACATAAAAACAAAATGTGCAAAATTCTACTACTGTTTCCCATCCTTTAGATGATGAACTTTGACCTTTGGTGACATGACATCCATTAAACATCTCTATTGTGTCTTTGTTTTAGTTGGTTATGTTCGATGATTTCTAGCCAATATCACTGTTATTGCTGTAATCACTTTACATACTGACACTACACAAACCAATGTACATCCTTATCTCTACATTGTGTTTCAATGGACTCTATGGTAGTTCTGCCTTCTACCCAAGCCTCTTTATAACCTACAGGGAGATCCAATAAAAGTTCTTATCGTTTAAATGGTGCTAATTTTGCCCTAACCAATTCAGGTGTTGGCTTTCAAATGTTAAATAAGATCTGATTGGTTGGGGCAAAATTAGCACCATTTTAAACGATAAGAACTTTTATTGAATAACCCTGCTTGTTTATACAGTCCACACCCTCTCCTATGTGGTTGCATTTTACAGTCTTAACAATACTTACTTACGGAGCAAGTAAGATGACCATTCTCACAGTGATGGGGTTTGATCGCTATGTGAGTATCTGTAACCCTATGAGATATAACACCATGTTATACATGTCCCTAACTACAAAATCATTGCTGCCGCCTTGCTGTATTCATTCTTCTTGAACTTGATAACAACATCAGTTATATTGATCATCAGACTCCCATTGTGTGGCATTCTGAAGATCTACTGTGATAACTGGTCAGTTGTGAGACCTCCTGTGTTGATACAACTGGGAACAATGCATATAGTATTTCTCTGTTGCTGCAATACTGGTGATAATGCAATATTAATCTCATCTCCTATGTTGAAATTCTACGAGAGTGTGTAAGATCTTCAAAGGACTTCAGATGCAAAGCCTTGCAGACCTGTGCTCCTCACCTCATCTCCTCACAAACTATCTCGTTGATGTGCTCTTTGAAGTAACCCTGTACAGATTTACACCTACAAACCTCCCTTACGCCTCAGGGTATTTATGTCAGTGAATTTTTTGTGGTACCTCCACTTCTAATCCTCTGGTATATGGGTTTGAAATATGGGAAATTAGAATTAAAATGGCCAACCTCCTTTTAAACAAATTATGTCAATGATTGTCGGATTTCAAAACCAATGGTGCAGAATAAGAAGTCACCTGATGACTCAACTATAGAATTATTATAATTGAGAAAAACTTGTCTTGTGTTATAAACAATGTAGAATCTACCTTTTTGTAGTTATTGGGGATGTAAAGAATCGATGGGCTAAGCAGATCCTAAATTCCATGAGTGTTTTTAAAGGATATGTCTACCCGATTGTAACTTTCTTTTTCCAGTTTAACTGAAGGACAGGAGGTAAAAACTTCGCTCCAGCGCTGCGACAGCCTCCGACTAAACACTGACATTCCCCGACGGATCCACAGTCCTTTGCATGTGTGTGCGTGTGCACACAGTGCATAGGAGCGTGGAGGCGGCGGAGACTGTCAGTGAATCAGTGAAGACGGCGCTGGAGCGATACGCGGGTAAGTTTCTTCGCTCTCCTGAAGTTTACTGAAGGTCAGGAGGTAGGACATATCGCATTTACCTCCTTCCTTCAGTTAACTGGAAACATAAAAGTTTAAAATCACAGTGGACATACCCTTTAAGAGGTCATCTACTATTTTTTATCTTCAAAATGTACTATTTAAATTTTACAAACATCACAGTGTTTGCATTACATGAACCAGTGTTGTCTTTGAAAAAAATCTCTCTTTACAAGGCCTCATTTGGAATATTCCTCTGCTCCACCTATAGGGGGATAAAGGTCCGCACTCCTTATCAGCAAATGATATAATTCGATAAAAACTGAACTTATTTGGACTTACCGTATATACTCGAGTATAAACCGACCCGAGTATAAACCGACGGAGGTACCAATTTTCAGCTAAAAAATCCTAATAAAAGTTGTTGACTCGAGTATAAACCGAGGGTAGAAACTTGGCATTCAAGATGTTTGGAAACTAAACTCCCAGCATGCTTTATTAGCTGGGAGTTGTAGTTTCCAAACATCTTGAATGCAAGTGAGGGTGGCATTCAATGATAGAATAGATATAGATAGAAGGTAGAGGATTAGATAGATAGATAGATAGCAGAGATTAGATAGATAGATAGATAGATAGAATGGCAGAGATTAGATAGATAGATAGATAGATAGAATGGTAGAGGATAGATAGATAGATAGAATAGCAGAGATTAGATAGATGATAGATAGATAGAATGGCAGAGATTAGATAGATAGATAGATATAGATAGATAGATAGATAGATAGATAGATAGAATGGTAGAGGATAGATAGAAGATAGATAGATAGATAGTAGAATGGCAGAGATTAGATAGATAGATAGATAGATAGATAGATAGAATGGCAGAGATTAGATAGATTCAGTTTGTACCTCAGTGGGCTCTTCTCCATCCAGGAACTGTGGGCTCTCTCCATCCAAGGGCTTCTCTGTGCCAGGGACTGTGTGCCAGCATCGAAGGTAAGCATTGAAGGTTGCTCTTGAAGGTACCGGTAAGCATTGAAGGTTGCTGCATTCCGGCAGCCGCGCGCTCATTCCGTACTGGCGCGCGGTGACGTCATGCCCGGCGCCGGGCTTGGGCGGCAGTGACGTCAGACCGGCGCGCCAGTACAGAGGAAAGATCGTGCGGCTGCCGGAATGCTCAGGTAAGGCGTTGACTCGAGTATAAAACCGAGTCCGAGTTTTCAGGCTGATTTTTCAGCCTGAAAAACTCGGTTTATACTCGAGTATATACGGTACATAAAAAATTACAAACACATAGACACCTGACGCTTCGAGCGTACCCCCACGCTCTTAGTATAGGCTTACCTATGGAAGATGCGGGTGCAGTTTTGGAATCCACATACAAAATGGACATCTTGGAAATGAGAGGAGGCAGTTCAGAGAAAGGCAAATAAATTAAAGGGGAATGGAGGGGGCTACAAATCCTTCTCTTAACATTAAATCCCTTCACTTTGCGCTCCATCTTATATCTCTCTCTAGTGTCCCCATATATCCCTTACACATTACCATAGTAATCAACTGTTATAAAAGCGGGAAGAGGGTCTGCAGCTCATCCATATATTGGGTATGGCAAACTACCAATCCTAACAGGACTTAAGGTTGTGATAGGGGAATAAATATCAAGAATACACTGTAGAAAGGTCAGACCCCTATATATAAGCACTCACCACTTTATAAACCCTTATAAACCACACATATAAATACAAAGTGCACATTGTGAATAGAAACATTAAAAACATAAACACAATTCCTCGGGTTTTTAATGTTTCTAATTTTTGTACAGCGCTATGTCCCCTGGTGGCGCTATATAAATACACAATATACATACATACAAATGTTCAAAACAGTAAAATCAAGACATTATAGAAGTACACAAAGAACTTCTCACATAGAACACAAGATGGCCCTATTGACAACTCTTTAATGAACTGGCTGATAATCAACTAGATGACTTGGTGTCCACCTTAAAAGAGAAAATAGCGACCTGGAAGACCGTTCCAGAAGGAATAACATAAAATAAGGGGAATTCCTGAGACAAGACAGTAAATAAACATGACCTTGAAAGCTATGTACACACAACTAACAGTGTTACCGGACTTATCTCCAATAGGCAGACAATTGGATGAACACACTATCAGGGAGATTCAATTAAAGTTCTTTCATAAAAATGGTGCTAATTTCCCCCAACCAATCAGATCTTTATAAACAGATTGAAAGCTAACATCTGATTGGCTAGGGCAAAATTAGCACCATTTTTATGATAAGAACTTTTATTGAATCTCCCTGATAGACTATTCAAACCCAAAATGCCCGAACAACGGCACCAAGGGATGTCATTAGAAGATTTCATTTTTTCCTAACTGTCGGCAGGTGAACAACAAGCTTTAAAAAATCATCAGAGAAGACCCTGAGTTATTATTCGCCTGCTGATAAGGGGGGAGCAGTGGGTGGTTTTGGACCGTAGCTACTACTGCTCTGAACTAGTCACCTATATCAGATGCTAACACTATAAAAAATTGTCTGGGGATCCCACTTCTGCATTAAAGAAAAAAAGTGGATGGACTTATTGACCAAGTCTACAGGCACAATGGATTACAGAAGATATAGCAGGATTCCTTCGTTGTAAGGATCCCAAATGCCTGTGATTTTATAGTGTACCAAAGATACACAAATCATACTAATCCTCCGGGCCGCCCCATAGTAGCCTCGAGGGATCTATACTAGCCCTTTATCTATCTTTGTGGATTCCTTTTTACAGCCCCTAGTGCAAGGCATGAGATCGTATCTTAAGGACAGCAAACACCTTATCCACATCCTCAAGGGATATGAGGGGATCTATCCAAAGTGTACTGCTGACTTGTGATGTTAGCAGTCTTTACACTGTGATCCTCAAGCTGAGGGTGTGGGGGTGTGCAGAAGAGCCCTAGTCGCACATATCATCAGTGACCTCCTATAGAATTCTATTGGAGTTACTTACTGTGTCCTGGGTGATATATTTCAAATTTGAGGACCGGTTTTATCTTCAGATTCCGGGACAGCTATGGGGACCAATGTAGGTCCCTCATTTGCTAATCTGTTCATGGAACAATTGGAGGAAAACAATATCTTTCCAAGGTATGGTGATAAACTCGTCATATACCGAAGGTATATCGACGACTGCTTCATTGTTTGGAGGGGGACCACAGAAGAGGGCAAGGAGTTTATGGAGAACTGATGGATTGAATACCCCCATTAAACTCCATGGAGTGTCACTGTGAACAGATTGACTTTCTGGATCTTAGAATCACTGTAGAGAACAATAAGTTTGAAACCAGTTTGTTTCGTAAGCCTACTGATAAGAACACCATTTTGGCAGCTGATAGCTGTCATCCGTTTAGTTCTAAGAAGGGGTAGTTTACTCCCAATTTTTGCGGGTATGGATAACAACTCCAAATCAGATGTAGCAGAGATCCAACTAGAGAGATGGTCGACAAATTTCTTAGCCGAGGCTACGATCCAAAAATGATAGCATGTCAGTGGGATAAGGCTCTAATAGGCCTCCTTTGATCATTACCAATGATGGAGGCTGATGGAAGTAAGGAGGGTTGATTATCCTAAAGAGGAACGCATTCCATTCTCGTTACAATATTTGCCATTCAGTAAAAGTGTGTGTAAACATCATAGGAATTGGGATATTATATCCAGCGATGGAGCTTGATATGTTCAACAGTAATCCCATGAAATGCGTTTAGACACGGTAAGAACCTCTGAAACATGCTAATAAAAACTGATTTGGGGATCCCAAAAAGTGGGGGTATTACCTCCTGGTTACCCCATAACAAATGGGGCTGTTATAAATGTAGTGTCTGCCAAGCCTGCAGACATATACTGACAGGGGTAGATTTCCCCCATCCCCATAACAGACGCCGTATTAAGATCAAGGGAAGACTGCGCTGTCTTAGTACTTTGTGAATATGCATATAACATGCCCATGTGGTTTTTACTATGTGGTTAAAACAACAACTACCCTCTGTGATAGGCTAGCCAACCATCGCCAACCATTGAGACACAACACTTACTGAGTCTGAGGGTATATCTGTTGTATTCAATTAGATCAACTGGACTATTGATGTATTCTTGAAGACGTTTCGGTAGTCATCCGACTGGCTTTCCAATTCAGAATGACTTGTACAAGAATCTGTGGCAATTATGTACCCTGGAAAATCCCAATTAGCATATCACAGCCAGGTGTTAAGGGTGTGGGATTGTGTTGATTAGATAGTGGCTAAGAGGTGTTATAGGAACGCCCAGAGTAAGGTGTTAAAACAGCATTGTACATGGCAGACAGTTGGTGTCAAACCCCCCCACCTCTATTTAGGGCTTGGTTTCTTTATTTTCACATAAATGGCCTCCTTAACACCTCTCTGAACCAGTCACGTCCTTCGCCAATAGTTAACATTACAATCTTCAAAGGTAATGTCCTTTATCCTTAAGATGCAGATACACGGCTGAGTCCTGACCCGAGGAATTGGCTCTTCTGTGCTGGGCTATACGTTGATGCAGTGCTGTTTGGTCTCCCCCACATACAAATCAGAGCATTCTTCACTGCACTGCAATGCGTATAGCGAATAGTGCAGGCAGGCAAGTAAGTGCAAATTACTCACCCTGAAGTTCAAATTATAATAGCCTAGTACATAATTGGTGGGTGAAGACAGGTCCCCCTACCGAGAAAGAGACCTCTTTAAGAGTAGACCCCCTCCAACTCATCTACTATTTCTCAAGAGCCTTAATTTAAACAGTTCTCATGAGTGGAAACACCACCTCACAGGGCGGAGGAATGTCCACCTAATCGTAACCTGGCACCATTCACTACACATGTAGAATTTAACTACTGGGATAATTAAGAATAAGGTGCTTAACTCAATATTCAAATGTTTAAGACATTCCATTGCACACCACCTGGTACAACATACTGAGAGGCAAGTGATAAACTGTCTGGAACCATTTAAACATTTACATGTAAAAGGACAATGGAGCAGGAAGTGGTCTAATGTTTTTCGATAGAGATGGACTAGAACTTGAACTCAAAAACCCATGTTTGAGCGAACTAATCGAGTGAACGGACTCAGACTTATCGAACTATCCCGGACGGATTTTCGATATTTTCTGGACTTCCATATTTATTAAATGATGTCGAACGTTTACGAGGCGTGGGAATATCGTGAGGAAAATGTCTATTATACCAATACGCGAGTAAAATTACGAATTAACGAATATGTGAGTAAAATGTCTATTATTACCAATACGAAGTAAATATCGAATATTGAAATAGTGAGTAAAAGTATATTAACCATACGCGAGTGTAAAATCGAATTATGATATGTGAGTAAAATGTATTATACCAATACGCGAGTAAATATCGAGATTAATGAATATGTGAGTAAAATGTATTTATACCAATACGCGAGTAATAAATACGAATTAACGAATATGGAGTAAAAGTCTATATACCATACGCGAGTAAATATCGAATCATTGAATATGTGAGTAAAATGTCTATTATACCAATACGCGAGTAAATATCGAATATCGAATATGTGAGTAAAATGTCTATTATACCAATACGCGAGTAAATATCGAATTACGAATATGTGAGTAAAATGTCTATTACACCATAGCGAGTAAATATCGAATTAATCGAATATGCGAGTAAAATGTCTATTATACCAATAGCGAGTAAATATCGATTACGAATATGTGAGTAAAATGTCTATTATACCAATACGCAGTAAATATCGAATTAACGAATATGTGAGTAAAATGTCTATATACCATACGCGAGTAATATCGAATAACGAATGTGAGTAAAATGTCTATTATACCAATACGCGAGTAAATATCTGAAAATTAACGAATATGTGAGGTAAAATGTCTATTATACCAATACGCGAAGTAAATATCGAATTAACGATATGCGAGAGTAAAAGTCTATTATACCAATGCGAGTAAAATCGAATTAAACGAATATGTGAGTAAAATGTCTATTATACCAATACGCGAGTAAAATACGAATTAATGAATATGGAGTAAAATGTCTATTATACCAATACGCGAGTAAATATCGAATTAACGAATATGGAGTAAAATGTTATTATACCAATAGTAGTAAATATCGAATTAACGAATAGCGAGTAAAATGTCTATTATACCAAAACGTGAGTAATATCGAATATTACGAATATGTGAGGTAAAATGTCTATATACCAATACGCGAGTAAATATCGAATTAAGAATATGGAGTAAAAGTCTATTATACCAATAGGAGTAAAAATCGAATTAAGAATATGGAGTAAAATGTCTATTATACAATACGCGAGTAAATATCGAATTAACGAATATGCAGTAAAATGTCTTATTATACCAATACGCGAGTAAATATCGAATAACCGAATATGGAGTAAAATGTCTATATACCAATACGAGTAAATATCGAATTACGAATATGTGAGTAAAATTCTATTATACCAAATACGCAGTAGAATATCGAATCGAGTGAGTAAAATGTCTATTATACCAATACGCGAGTAAATATCGAATTACGAATTGCGAGTAAAATGTTATTATAAAATACACGAGTAAATATCGAATTAACAATAGGAGGATAATGTCTATTATACCAATAGGAGTAAATATCGAATTAACGAATATGTGAGTAAAATGTCTATTATACCAATACGCGAGTAAATATCGAATATCGAATCTGGAGTAAAATGTTATATACCAATACGCGAGTAAATATTGAAGTAACGAATATCGCGAGTAAGTAAAATGTCTATATACCAATACGCGAGAAATATCGAATTAACGATATGAGTAAAATGTCTATTATACCAATACGCGAGTAAATATAGAATTATCGGAATCGTGACGAGGTAGAACAATGTCTAATTTACCAAATGCGAGTAAATACGAATATTGAATCCTGCGAGTTAAAATGTACTATTTCCAAGACTGGTGAGGTAAAGGTACGGAATTAGTGAAAATCGAGCGATATTTACTCGCGTATTGGTATAATAGACATTTTACTCACATAGTCGATAATCGATATTTACTCGCGTATTGGTATAATAGACATTTTACTCACATATTCCCACGCCTCGAACGTTCAAACATTTAATAAATATGGAAAGTCCAGAAAATATCGAAAATCCAGGTCCGGGATAGTTCGAGAAGTCTGAGTCCGTTCAAACTCGATTAGTTCGGCTCAAACGTGGGTTTGAGTTCAAGTTCTAGTCCATCTCTAGTCGAGAAAACAATAGACCACTTCCTGCTCCATTGCCCTTTTAATGTAAATGTTTAAATGGTATCCAGACAGTTATCACTTGCCTCTCAGGTATGTTGTACCAGGGGTGTGCATATGGAATGTCTTAAAGACATGTGAATATTGAGTTAAGCACCTTATTCTTAATTATCCCAGTAGTTAAATTCTACATGTGTAGTGAATGGTGCCAGGTTACGATTAGGTGGACAGTCCTCCCCTGTGAGGTGGTGGTTTCCAACATCATGAGGGAACTGTTTAAGATTAAGGCTCTTGAGAAATAGTAGATAGGTGAATGGAGGGGGTCTACTCTTTAAAGAGGTCTCTTTCTCGGTAGGGGGAACCCTGTCTTCACCCACCAATTTATGTACTAGGCTATTATAATTTTGCACTTCAGGGTGAGTAATTTGCACTTTGCCTGCCTGCACTATTCGCTATACGCATTGCAGTGCAGTGAAGAATGCTCTGATTTGTATGTGGGGGAGACCAAACAGGCCAAACTCATCATCAACCGTATAGACCACACACAGAGAAGCCAATCCCCTCGGGTCAGGACTCAGCCGTGTATCTGCATCTTAAGATAAAGGACATACCTTTGAAGATTGTAATGTTAACATATTGGCAAGGAACGTGACTGGTTCAAAGAGGTGTTAAGGAGGGCCATTTATGTGAAAATAAGAAACCAAGCCTAAATAGAGGTGGGGGGTTTGACAACCAACTGTCTGCCATGTACAATGCTGTTTTAAACACCTTACTCTGGGCGTTCCTATAACACCCTCTAGCCACTATCTAATCACACCCTTAACACCTGGCTGTGATATGCTAATTGGGATTTTCCAGGGTACATAATTGCCACAGATTCTTGTACAAGTCATTCTGAATTGAGAAAGCCAGTCGGATGACTAGCGAAACGTCTTCAAGAACTACATTTCAGTCCAGTTTGATCTAATTGAATACAACAGATATACCCTCAGTAAGTGTTTGTCTCAATGGTTGGCGATGGTTGGCTAGCCTATCACAGAGGGTAGTTGTTGTTTTACCAACATAGTAAAAACCACATGGGCATGTTATAATGCATATTACAAAAGTACTAAGACAGGCAAGTCTTCCCTTGATCTTAATACGGCGTCTGTTATGGGGATGGGGGAAATCTACCCCTGTCAGTATATGTCTGCAGGCTTGGCAGACACTACATTTATAACAGCCCCATTTGTTATGGGGTAACCAGGAGGTAATACCCCCACTTTTTGGGGTCCCCAAATCAGTTTTTACTAGCATGTTTCTGAGGTTCTTACCGTGTCTAAACGCGTTCATGGGATTACTGTTAGAACATATCAAGCTCTCATCGCTGGATATAATATCCCAATTCCTATGAATGATGTTACACACACTTTTACTGAATGGCAAATATTGTAACGAGAATGGAATGCGTTCCTCTTTAGGATAATCAACCCTCCTTACTCCATCAGCTCCATCATTGGTAATGATCAAAGGAGGCCTATTAAGAGCCTTATCCCACTGACATGCTATCATTTTTGGATCGTAGCCTCGGCTAAGAAATTTGTCGACCATCTCTCTAAGTTGGATCTCTGCTACATCTGATTTGGAGTTGTTATCCAATACCCGCAAAAATTGGGAGTAAACTACCCCTTTCTTAGAACTAAACGGATGACAACTATCAGCTGCCAAAATGGTGTTCTTATCAGTAGGCTTACGAAACAAACTGGTTTCAAACTTATTGTTCTCTACAGTGATTCTAAGATCCAGAAAGTCAATCTGTTCACAGTGACACTCCATGGTGAGTTTAATGGGGGTATTCAATCCATTCAGTTCTCCAATAAACTCCTTGCCCTCTTCTGTGGTCCCCCTCCAAACAATGAAGCAGTCGTCGATATACCTTCGGTATATGACGAGTTTATCACCATACCTTGGAAAGATATGTGTTTCCTCAAATTGTTCCATGAACAGATTAGCAAATGAGGGACCTACATTGGTCCCCATAGCTGTCCCGGAAATCTGAAGATAAAACCGGTCCTCAAATTTGAAATAATTATCACCCAGGACACATGTAAGTAACTCCAATAGGAATTCTATAGGAGGTCACTGATGATATGTGCGACTAAGGGCTCTTCTGCACACCCCCACACCCTCAGCTTGAGGGATCACAGTGTAAAGACTGCTAACATCACAAGTCAGCAGTACACATTTGGATAGATCCCCTCATATCCCTTGAGGATGTGGATAAGGTGTTTGCTGTCCTTAAGATACGATCTCATGCCTTGCACTAGGGGCTGTAAAAAGGAATCCACAAAGATAGATAAAGGGCTAAGTATAGATCCCCTCGAGGCTACTATGGGGCGGCCCGGAGGATTAGTAAGTGATTTGTGTATCTTTGGTACACTATAAATCAACAGGCATTTGGGATCCTTACAACGAAGGAATCCTGCTATATCTTCTGTAATCCATTGTGCCTGTAGAGCTTGGTCAATAAGTCCATCCACTTTTTTCTTTAATGCAGAAGTGGGATCCCCAGACAATTTTTTATAGGTTTTAGCATCTGATAATTGGGTGACTAGTTCAGAGCAGTAGTAGCTACGGTCCAAAACCACCACTGCTCCCCCCTTATCAGCAGGGCGAATAATAATCTCAGGGTCTTCTCTGTGAGTTTTTAAAGCTTGTTGTTCACCTGCCGACAAGTTAGGAAAAAATGAAATCTTCTAATGACATCCCTTGGTGCCGTTGTTCGGGGCGTTTTGGGTTTGAATAGTCTATCAGGGAGATTCAATAAAAGTTCTTATCATTAAAAATGGTGCTAA
Source organism: Hymenochirus boettgeri (assembly GCA_019447015.1). Lineage (NCBI taxonomy): Eukaryota > Metazoa > Chordata > Amphibia > Anura > Pipidae > Hymenochirus > Hymenochirus boettgeri. Next base: position 340,771,511 of record CM033470.1, read on the forward strand.
TCTTGCCCCAGCCAATCAGATGTTAGCTTTCAAATGTTTAATAAGATCTGATTGGTTGGGGGAAAATTAGCACCATTTTTAATGATAAGAACTTTAATTGAATCTCCCTGATAGTGTGTTCTATCCAATTGTCTGCCTATTGGAGATAAGTCCGGTAACACTGTTAGTTGTTGTACATAGCTTTCAAGGTCAGTGTTATTTACTGTCTTGTCTCAGGAATTCCCCTTATTTTAATGTTATTCCTTCTGGAACGGTCTTCCAGGTCGGCTATTTCTCTTTTAAGGTGGACACCAAGTCATCTAGTTTATTATCAGCCAGTTCATTAAAGAGTTGTCAAATAGCGCCATCTTGTGTTCTATGTGAGAAGTTCTTTGTGTAACTTCTATAATGTCTTGATTTTACTGTTTTGAACATTTGTATGTATGTATATGTGTATTTATATAGCGCCACCAGGGGACATAGCGCTGTACAAAAAATTAGAAACATTAAAAACCCGAGGAATTGTGTTTATGATGTTTTTAATGTTTCTATTCACAATGTGCACTTTGTATTTATATGTGTGGTTTATAAGGGTTTATAAAGTGGTGAGTGCTTATATAGGGGTCTGACCTTTCTACAGTGTATTCTTGATATTTATTCCCCTATCACAACCTTAAGTCCTGTTAGGATTGGTAAGTTGCCATACCCAATATATGGATGAGCTGCAGACCCTCTTCCCGCTTTTATAACAGTTGATTACTATGGTAATGTGTAAGGGATATATGGGGACACTAGAGAAGAGATATAAGATGGAGCAGCAAAGTGAAGGGATTTAAATGTTAAGAGAAGGATTTTGTAGCCCCCTCCATTCCCCTTATTAATTTATTTGCCTTTCTCTGAACTGCCTCCATTTCCAAGATGTCCATTTTGTATGTGGATTCCAAAACTGCACCGCATCTTCCATAGGTAAGCCTATGACTAAGAGCGTGGGGGTACGCTCGAAACGCGTCAGGTGTCTATGTGTTTGTAATTTTTTATGTACCGTATATACTCGAGTATAAACCGAGTTTTTCAGGCTGAAAAATCAGCCTGAAAACTCGGACTCGGTTTATACTCGAGTCAACGCCTTACCTGAGCATTCCGGCAGCCGCACGATCTTTCTCTGTACTGGCGCGCCGGTCTGACGTCACTGCCCGGCGCCAGACGGCGCGCCAGTACAGGAATGAGCGCGCGGCTGCCGGAATGCAGCAACCTTCAATGCTTACCGGTACCTTCAAGAGCAACCTTCAATGCTTACCTTCGATGCTGGCACACAGTCCCTGGCACAGAGGAAGCCCTTGGATGGAGGCAGACCCCCATTCCTGATGGAGAAGAGCCCACTGAGGTACAAACTGAAATCTATCTAATCTCTGCCATTCATCTATCTATCTAATCTATCTATCTAATCTCTGCCATTCTATCTATCTATCTATCTATCTCTATCTACCCTCTACCATTCTATCTATCTATCTATCTATCATATCTATCTATCTATCTCTCATCTAATCTTCTATCTATCTATCTATCTATCTATCTATCTATCTAATCTCTGCTATTCTATCTATCTATCTATCCTCTACCATTCTATCTATCTACTATCTATCTAATCTCTGCATCTACTTCTATCTATCTACTTCTATCTTCTAATCTCTGCTTTTATCTATCTATCTATCTATCCTCTACCATTCTATCTATTTTGATCTATCTTGAATGCCACCCTCACTTGGCATTCAAGATGTTTGGAAACTACAACTCCCAGCTAATAAAGCATGCTGGGAGTTGTAGTTTCCAAACATCTTGAATGCCAAGTTTCTACCCTCGGTTTATACTCGAGTCAACAACTTTTATTAGGATTTTTAGCTGAAATTGGGTACCTCGGTTTATACTCGGGTCGGTTTATACTCGAGTATATACGGTAAGTCCAAATAAAGTTCAGTTTTTATCGAATTATATCATTTGCTGATTAAGGAGTGCGGACCTTTATCCCCCTATAGGTGGAGCAGAGGAATATTCCAAATGAGGCCTTGTAAAGAGAGATTTTTTTCAAAGACAAACACTGGTTCATGTAATGCAAACACTGTGATGTTGTAAAAATTTAAATAGTACATTTTGAAGATAAAAAATAGTAGATGACCTCTTAAAGGGTATGTCCACTGTGATTTTAAACTTTTATGTTTCCAGTTTAACTGAAGGACAGGAGGTAAATGCGATATGTCCTACCTCCTGACCTTCAGTAAAACTTACAGGAGAGCAGAAGAAACTTACCGCGTATCGCTCCAGCGCCGTCTTCACTGATTCACTGACAGTCTCCGCCGCCTCCACGCTCCTATGCACTGTGTGCACATGCACACACAATGCAAAGGACTGTGGATCCGTCGGGGAATGTCAGTGTTTAGTCGGAGGCTGTCAGCAGCGCTGGAGCGATACGCGGTAAGTTTCTTACCTCCTGTCCTTCAGTTAAACTGGAAAAAAGAAAGTTACAATCGTGGTAGACATATCCTTTAAAACACTCATGGAATTTAGGATCTGCTTAGCCATCGATTCTTTACATCCCCAATACATACACAAAGGTAGATTCTACATTGTTTATAACACAAGAACAAGTTTTTCTCAATTATAATAATTCTATAGTTGAGTCATCAAGGTGACTTCTTATTTCTGCACCAGTTGGTTTTGAAATCCGACAATCATTGACATAATTTGTTTAAAAGGAGGTTGGCCATTTTAATTCTAATTTCCCATATTTCAAACCCATATACCAGAGGATTAAGAAGTGGAGGTACCACAAGAAAATTCACTGACATAAATACCCTGAGGGCGTAAGGGAGGTTTGTAGGTGTAAATCTGTACAGGGTTACTTCAAAGAGCACATCAACGAGATAGTTTGTGATGGAGATGAGGTGAGGAGCACAGGTCTGCAAGGCTTTGCATCTGAAGTCCTTTGAAGATCTTACACACTCTCGTAGAATTTCAACATAGGAGATGAAGATTAATATTGGCATTATCACCAGTATTGCAGCAACAGAGAAAATACTATATGCATTGTTCCCAGTTGTATCAACACAGGAGAGTCTCACAACTGACCAGTTATCACAGTAGATCTTCAGAATGTCACACAATGGGAGTCTGATGATCAATATAACTGATGTTGTTATCAAGATTCAAGAAGAATGAATACAGCAAGGCGGCAGCAATGAGTTTGTAGTTAGGGACATGATATAACATGGTGTTATATCTCATAGGGTTACAGATACTCACATAGCGATCAAACCCCATCACTGTGAGAATGGTCATCTTACTTGCTCCGTAAGTAAGTATTGTTAAGACTTGTAAAATGCAACCAACATAGGAGAGGGTGTGGACTGTATAAACAAGCAGGGTTATTCAATAAAAGTTCTTATCGTTTAAAATGGTGCTAATTTTGCCCCAACCAATCAGATCTTATTTAACATTTGAAAGCCAACACCTGATTGGTTAGGGCAAAATTAGCACCATTTTAAACGATAAGAACTTTTATTGGATCTCCCTGTAGGTTTATAAAGAGGCTTGGGTAGAAGGCAGAACTACCATAGAGTCCATTGAAACACAATGTAGAGATAAGGATGTACATTGGTTTGTGTAGTGTCAGATGTAAAGTGATTACAGCAATAACAGTGATATTGGCTAGAATAATCAGAACATAACCAACTAAAACAAAGACACAATAGAGATGTTTAATGGATGTCATGTCACCAAAGGTCAAAGTCATCATCTAAAGGATGGGAAACAGTAGTAGAATTTTGCACATTTTGTTCTTTATGTTACAACTCCTAAGGAAAGATAGAATAGATTAATAATCAAAACTTCAATCTCCGCATATTGTTAATTTATGTGTAATGAAAAGTAACAAATGTGGTATAAAAGTGATACCTTTATTGGGTAACTAAAGCTGGGTACACACAGTAACGATAAACCCCCAATACCGTCAGATCCGATATCTTGCCGATCCTGTCTGTCATCTTTCTGGTTTTGAACCTCATTTAAGGCACTTCCCATGAGCGATTAGCTCTGAGCGATTTTCTGTTTTAAAGAGATTTTTCTGTTTTTAAGAGAATTGACAGCGTTGATGGATTGCATCCTAGGATTTTAAAAGAGCTTAGTTCAGTTCTAGCTAGACCACTGTTTCTCATATTTTCAGATTCGCTTTTGTCTGGGGATGTGCCGCTGGATTGGAAAAAAGCCAATGTAATACCAATATTCAAAAAAGGTAGTCGTTCACAGCCTGGTAACTATAGACCTGTAAGCCTAACATCAGTGGTAGGGAAGGTGATGGAAACTTTATTAAGGGATCATATCCTTGACTTTGTCTCCAGAGATCATCTTATTAGTAGTAATCAGCATGGATTTATGAGAAATAGATCATGCCAGACAAATTTAATTGGTTTTTATGAAGAAGTGAGTAAGAAGTTAGATTCAGGCACAGCTGTGGATGTGGTATATTTGGATTTTGCAAAAGCCTTTGATACTGTGCCACAAAGGCGACTAATGTATAAACTGAGGACTGTTGGCCTTGAAGAAAACATTTGTTCATGGATAGAGAACTGGTTATTGGACCGCAAACAGAGAGTGGTGGTTAATGGAGCTACATCTATGTGGGCTAAAGTTCTAAGCGGAGTCAATCACCCTCCATAATCTGTGTAATGCATCTGAAATGGAATACGATTTGGGGGTTCTGGCGTAATAACCATCCTTAGCTGTCGCAACAATGCCAGGTAGCAAAAGCTGAGCTAGCAAGATATTGTCTTGTATATTAGAGGGGAATTGAATCAAGGAGAGAAAAATACGTACATTCTCCCTCTTTTACAAGGCACTGGTAGGCCACATTTTGGTGATATGCGGTCGGCAGTTTTTGTCGGAATCCCATATCACAAAAGGGAACAGTCTTGGATTGAGGCAGTTCCAGAGACCGGGCAACTAAATTAATAAGGGAATGGAGGGGCGTGAAGATGCAGGCAGAGTAGACAAGTTAGGGCTGTTTACATGGGAGAAGCGGCGGTGTGCGTGGGGACTATAAATCCTTTATACAAATATATTGCAATGGCCCATAACAGTGAAACTCTCTTGGTGCCTTGGTCTCACTAATAGGCCATATCAGAGGACTCCGTGGACATCCTTTATAGGTTGCTAAAAGAGTCTTTCACATCTTCAGTTAGGAGACTCTCTTACAGTGGTGAAACGTGAACTTTGGGAACGTGTCCCTTCCAGCAGAGGTGGTAATGGCAATTCAATTGAAAGAACTTTAAAAAAGCCGTGGGATACAGTTTTCTAAAACACAAAAATATGAGAAATTACTGGTATTTAATGCACTACCGTTCCGATTTTCAGGGATGACTTTCCGATTGGCCGTCTTGGAGTCCGGAAGGATTTGTCCCCCCTTTTTTCGTCTGCGGGGTTCTTTTTTTTTGCTTCCTCTGGATCAACTGTTAGGTAGGTTAAAATAAAAAAACAAAAAAGTGATAGGTTGACTTGATGACGCATGTCTTTATTCAACCTTAAGTAATTACCGGGTCCCTATCTGTACTGTGTGTACTTAGCTTAAGATAAGCATAACAAGCATTCAGAAACGATCTAGTTCCTTTACCAGCTGATTACATGCAGGCAGTGGTGCTCTCAGATACTTATCCAAATACCCAGAGAAAAAGACATATCTGTGCTGGAGGTTTTAACAATATCATATCAGGACAAACAGATAAGGTACACAAGATCATGTGGATCAAAGTGGCTTGATAAAAATTAGGGGTAAGTTACGTATGAAATAAAAGGAATTCCTTTATCTGTTATTTGATCATGTCTGAATGTTTGGATACCTATCTGAGACCCCTCAACTTCCATTATATTCACTTGAAAAAGGAACTAGAATGTTCTGAAAGCTTGCTATGATTATCTTAGGTGAGCCAATAAAGGTATCAACTGTAGACCACTCTACACGGAACTAGAATGTTCTGAAAGCTTGCTAATAATCCATCCTTAGTTCGCTTAAAGGGGATCTCACCGTCATACCACTTTACAGAACTAAATGGGCTGTAAGGCTTGTTAGAATTCACTTAGTTACCCTCCTCCTCTTGTTTCGGTTTTTTTTTTTTGTTTTTTTTTTTTTATGTGAAAGGTTTTCAACCGGAGTACTTCTTCTATAGGCAACGAAATTGTCTAAAGCGGGTCGATACTCTGGCGTGCTGAGTGGACCCATATAGGGAGCTACCTTTAGAGCCACTTGTAAAAGGAACTAGAAGGTTCTGAAAGCTGGCGATAAGTATCGTAGTTCGCCAATAAATTGGTATCACCGGTTACATACCACTTCGTAAAGGAACGAATGTTCTGAAAGCTTGCTATGATGATCTTATTAGCAGCCCATTTTGAGTTTGCTTTTCTCTCGGCCCATTAAAGGTACACCTTTATATACCACTTTAAAGGAACTCGACTGTTCTGAAAGCTTGCTAGGTTATCTATTTTAGCCAATAAAGTAACCCTTTATACCACTATCAAGGAACTAGAATGTTTCGGAAGCTTGCTATGATTATCTTAGTTACCAATAAAGTATCAACCTTTATACCACTTCAAGAACTAGAATGTTGCTGAAAGCTTGCCTAATTGATTATCTTAGTTAGCCAATAAAGCCAATTTATACCACTTTTAAAGGAACAAGAATGTTCTTGATAGCTGATTAGTCTCAGGGCGGAGGGGATCCATGTAATGTATATCTCCGTTTTACTAACCGGACTTCACCAAACTAAATGCTTCTGAAAGCTGGGCCTAATGATTTACATCAGGCTGCTAAGTCCAATATTTGTAGCACCGGAGTATCAACCACGGTATAGGACGAGAATGTTTCTGTATATAGCTTTGACTATGATGTATATTTTAGTTTGTACCGTGCCGAATAATGGTAGCTACCGCTCATGATACACTTGACAGGGCCTAGAATGGTTCTGAAGCTTGCTATGAGTATCTTAGTTATGTCCAATCAAATAGGTATCACCTTTATAAACCACTTTAAACGATCTAGAATGTTCGGAACGAGTGCATGATTATCTTATTATTGCGCCAATAAGGCACACCTTTATAACCACTTTAAGAAACTAGAATGTTTCTGAAGCTTGCTATGATTACTTAGTTAGCCAATAATGGTATACCTTTATACCACTTTAACAGGAACTAGCGTTCGGTGACGCTTGCTAATGATTATCTTAGTTAGCCCAGAAAGGTATCACCTATACAACAAACCACTTTAAAGGAACTAAATGTTATGAAAAGCTTTTCTATTATATCTTATTTAGCCAATAAAGGTCTCACCTATACGCACTTTAAAGGAACTAGAATGTTAATGAAATCTTGCGATGATTATCTTTAGTTAGCCAATAAGGTATCACCTTTAACCACTTAAAAGAAACTAGAATGGTTCTGAAGCTGCTATGATTATCTTAGTTAGCCATTATGGTATCCACCGTTATACCACTTTAAAAGGAACTAGAATGGGTCTGACAGCTTGCTATGTCTATTTCGTAGTTAGCCAATAAAGGTATCACCTTTACCCACTTTAAAGGAACTGAATGGTATGAAAGCTGCTATGATTATCTTAGTTAGCCAATAAAGGTATCACCTTTATACCACTTAAAAGACCTAGAATGTTCTGAAAGCTTGCTATGATTATCTTAGTTAGCCAATAAAGGTTCACCTTTACCACTTTAAAGATCTAGACTGTTCTGAAAGCGTGCTATGATTATCTATTTAGCCAATACGGTATCACCTTTATATACCTTAAAGGAACTAGAAATGTTCTGAAAGCTTGCTATGAGTATCTTAGTTAGCCAATAAAGGTATCACCTTTAGAAAAAACTTTAAAGGACCAAATGTTCTGAAATCTTGCTATGATTATCTAGTTAGCCATAAAGGATCACCTTTATAACCCTTTAGGACTAGAATGTTCTGAAAGCTTGCTATATTTATCTTAGTTATCCAATAAGGTATCAGATTTATACCACTTACAGAACTAGAATGTTCTGACAAGCTGGCTATGATTATCTTAGTTAGCCAATAACGGTATCACCTTATACCACTTAATAAAGGAACTAGATGTTTTGAAAGCTTGTCTATGATTACTTAGTTAGCCAATAAAGGTATCACCTTTAATACCACCCTTCCTTTAAGGAACCTAGAATGTTCTGAAAGCCTGCTATTATTCTTAGTTAGCCAATAAAGGTCATCCACCTTTATATCCACTTCAAGGACCTAGAATGTCTGAAAGCTTGCTATGATTAGCTTATTTACCAATAAAGTATCACCTTTATACCACTTCAAAGAACTAAATGTTCTGAAAAGCTTGCGATGATATCTTAGTTAGCCAATAAAGGTATCACCTTTATACCCTTTACAGGAACTAGAAAAATGTTCTTGAAAGATTGCCTATGGTTATCTTAGTTAGCCAATCAAGTTAATCACCTGTGACCACTTTAACAGGCACTGAAATGTTCTGAAAGCTTGCTATGAGATCTTATTACCAATATGGTATCAACCTTTATTAACCACTTTAATACGGACTAGAAATGTTCTGAAGCGGCTATGATTATCTCGTTTACCAATAATGGTATCCACCTTATAAACCACTACAGGAACTAGGAAATGTTCTGAGCTAAGCTTGCTATGTTATCTTAGTTACATAATGGTATCCACCTTTATCCACTTTTTACAGAACTAAATGTTATCTGAAAGCTTGCTATGATTATCTTAGTTAGCCAATAAAGGCATCGACCTTTAGACACTTTAAAAAGGACTAGAATGTTCGAAAGCTTGCTAGGATTATCCTAAGTTAGCCAATAAAGGTGTCCACCTTTATAACCACTTTACGGAACTAGAATGTTCTGAAAGCTTGCTATGTTCTTTAGTTATCCATAAAGGGGTTATCACCTTTATCACTTTAAAGGAACTAGAATGTTCTGAAAGCTTGCTATGATTATCTTAGTTTTAACCAATAAAGGTATCACCTATTATACAACCCACGTTTAGGAACTAGAATGTTCGGAAATCTTGCTATGATTATCTTAGTTCCCAATAAGGTATCCCTTTATAACCACTTTAACAGGACTAGAATGTTCTGAAAGCTTTGCTATGATTATCTTAGTTAGCCCATACAAGTATCACCTTATACCAACACTTTACAGGAACTAGAATGTGATGGAAAGCTTGCATGATTATCTTAGTTAGCCATAATGGTATCCACCTTTATCACCACTTACAGGAACCTAGAATGTTCTGCAGCTTTGCTATGATATCCTTAGTTAGCCATAAAGGGTATCACCTTTAAACGCTTTGTTATTTTTATTTTAAAAGGGTTACCCACCCTGTAAACGTGTAACGACTAAACACGGTGCGGCAACCAGCTATTCTATCTACTGCATGTTGTATAAACGAAACTTACATTTTATATAATTTATGAGTTTCATTTCTATACCTTCCCCGAGCTTAGTGTTTAGTTTCAGTGAATCAAAATTTTTTTTTTTCAAAACAATCTGGTACTAGAGCTTCTCTAACGGCCAGTCTTTAAACATACTTTTTATGGACAATCATTGCCAGAGGAAGTTAACATTTAAACAGTAAGCAGCACGATGACCTCTTCACCTTTTCAAAGGATTTATAGAACCGTACTAGTATATTCATAAAAAACAATAAACAATAATGTTATAAAGGAACATAGACTGACTTCTCTGTGTCAAAGTTACCATTTATATAACTAATAAACTCGGCGGGATTACACTCAACGATCCAACCTTCCATAACAATCAATTATATAGCAAAACCTAATCACCGACAATCAACAAGAACATATATAAGAGTGGGTGTAGTACTTCCATTATATTTTAATCAAATAGAATAGGCCTTGCTCCTCATCCACTGTCAAGTGGCCTCCACCTATATTAAACCTATAATAGTGTTTTGTAATGTAATAATACCATCACACTATAGATGTCTACATTAATATAATGTATTCGTATAGATGTTCTCCCATTAATAACAATGATTTCAAAGGGCAGTACGGTGTGGCAGCAACCCCTTACTACTCCAGAACCGAAAGAGGAACCAGAACGCGACCGAAAACACGTTTTTGTTCTGTGGGGCTATTGCCCTTTGTAATGGGGTTTGAGCACTGGGATATACATCTATTATTGTTTCCAGCATGCCTTAAATTACCCGTACCCCCCACCCAGATATTGCTTTCAATGGCCACGACCCCTAAACATCGGGGTCACACTCATACCCTAACCATCATGCATACCCCCAATGGATAACTGCCATGCCCCGCAAACATCTCAACCCTGCCCCCAAATCATTGTGACCAACGCCCCCCCCCAGATATTGTGTCACCCCCCCCAAAAAAAAAGCATGATCCCACATTTGTGTCCAAGTCAGTGTTTGCTAATTCTGTCCCTATTTTCATCAGTTCGTACTACCATATCTTTTGTTTTTCCCTCCGTGTAGGGATTGTCTGGAAACCAATCCGGAGAATACATATATTTACACGTTACTTAGCAGGTTGGTTCCCTCATTTTACCGGTACTCTCGAATTTTGAGGATTTTCACCCATTTTATATGCTTTCCTGATAATTTCCATTTGACATGTGATGGTAATTGTCCACATTTCAACATTTCGATTAATAATGCTTTTTGACTAAATGTAATATTAAAGGAGAACTGTGGTCCAAATGACTGGTAAATTGAGGTCAAATGATAGGAATTGCTCTCCTGAGAAATTTTGGCAATTGATTTCCATTGTTTATTTTGCATAGTTTTGAAGATATTTACTTTTTGTGTGTGATATGGCACAGCATCACCAGGTCCCCTTCACTTCCTGTTCCTGCTTCTGCTCAAACTGTCAGTCAATCTGCCCTGTGTCTCTCCTCCCCTTGCAGCCCCCCTGGTCCTCTCCCACTCATTTATACCACCTCATGGTACCTCCAGTTGCAGGCCCCCTTGGCCCATTCTCTTACAGCCCCGGGGCCCCGCCACCCATGGTGGTGTTGTCGCCCACCCACAGGTGACCTAAACCCCGCCCACCCACATGTCCCAAGCCCCCCCACTTCATGTTCATAGCCCCCACCCACTCACGGGTGCCCGTTGGCCCCTCAGACCCCTTCCTATGGAAAACTCGGTGGAAACAGCTTTCTGTCAAGGCAGACTGAGAACTCGGCCTGAAGCCTGTTTTCCACTAGTGGGGAGAGGCTTAGATTTCCCTATACCTTTCTCTGTCAGGACTTCCCACGCAGAGTAGGAAGAGATATAGAGGCAGCAGATAGATAAATAATGCAAAGATAAAGATAATGGAGAGATAGATCAATGGCACGAGGATAGATAATGAAAGATAGATAATGGAAAGATAGATAGATAATGGACATATAGATCGATAATGGAAATAGATGAAAGATATCTAAATTGACGCTCGCTCGCTCTGGGCCGCTCGCTCGCATCCTGGACACGCTGCTCTGGCCTCTCGATAGCGCTCCTGGACAATGCTCCTGGCACTATAGCTCCCTGGCACGCTCGCTCGCATATGGCCCGATAGATAATGGAACTCTCGCTGCATAATGGAAGATCGATATGGAAAGATAGCACTGTAGCTAGACAGATTGCACAAACCTTTGTGACATCACAATTTCAGTTTTCAATGTTGATTTTTTACATCATAGAGGTCTAGTACCCTGTTCTATCAAGGTGGTACTGACGGAGGCACAGATCGATGAATCGATTTGGAAGTGTCCCTACTCATACTTTATATCCCAACAAATTCTGTTTTCCGTAGATTATATATATTAGTAATTATCTTATTTCTTATTTTCCTTTGCAGTGGATGAACCGCCCAGAAGTAATCATGTGGGTTTTCCTTCCAAAATGACCCATGCATACAATGAATGGATCGACCTCTTTGGAAACGCCTTTGCAAGAAATAAGCGTTGGAAGAGATTAAGCAAGCAAGAATTGGGAATACTAATTATTGTTCTTGTAGCTATTGTAGAAGTATGACTGAGGTGGAGCTAAATTCCCTAGAACAAATTCCGAAGATCAGACGCATTAACAACCAATGAGGAAATCTGTGACCCGTAAAAAGACTGAGCTGCATTAATCCATTTTTCAGATCAGTTCCCCATTATCGCAAGATATCCATAGAAGCAGATTTATGAGGTCGTTCGATGATATGGGGGGGGAATCCCTACCCCCCCTAACCCCTACTCCCTTCATCCCCCCTATACCCCTACTCCCTTCATTACCCCCTACCCATTAACCTTATCCCCCCACCCCTATCCCTTCATTACCATTACCATACCCCCCTACCCCTACTCCCTTTCATTACGCCCCCGACCCCTACTCCTCATTACCTTACCCGCCCACCCTTACTCCTTCATTACCCCCCCTACCCCTCCCCCCCTTATTAAGACCCCCCTAACCCTACTTCCGCTCTCATTACCCCCTACCCCTACTCCCTTCATTACCCCCCCCCCTACCCCTACTCCCTTCTTACCCCTCCCCTACCCCTACCCTTCATTCAATACCAACAACCCCCCCCCTTCCTCCCTTCCTACCCCCCTACCCTACTCCCGTCATTACCTTACCCCCCCTCCCCTCCTCCCCTCCTCCCTTCATTACCCCCCCTTACCCATACTCCCTTCAATTAACCGCCCCTACACCTTACTCCCTCATTACCACCCCTACCCTACTAACGCCCTTTCCATTCCCTGCCCTACCCCTACGCCCTTCATTACCATTACCCCCTACCCACGCCCGGTGTCATTACCCTAACCGTCACTTCCACCATACCAACCACCCCCCTACCCCTACTCTTCCCTTCATTACCCCCCCTACCACCTACTCCCTTGTCATTATACCCCCCCACCCCTACTCCCTTCATTAACCCCCCCTACCCCTACTCCCTATACTTTGTTTACCTTTTTAACAAATGTTATATATATTTTTGTTTTTTTCCAGATGTCTACGGAAAACAGATATAAATATTTTGCTGTGTATGAGGTATTTAAGTATAACTTGGTATAACATTATTACCCTGTAGGTAATGATGAAAGTAGTTTATAAAGCGCTACGGAAGATGTTGTGCTATTAAATACTAATATAAAATAACTAATAATAGATGGTGCCTACATAAGATAGAATTTGGACAAAACTATTAATTCAATCCTAAAAGTATGTTAACCATGCAGCGTTATTGATGCCAAACCTAGAAAGAAAACATTCTGCTACTTTTCCTGAAGCTGGAGACACTAAATAGAATACTGACAGCTTCGTCTGCACATTTCCCCATAGAAAGTTTCTTTCCAAAAGGATGACTGTACCATGTAAGGGATGATGGCCCATCATTGCATTTATCTTTAACTTTAAAGGAACTAGAATGTTATGAAAGCTTGCTATGATTATCTTATTTAGCCAATAAAGGTATCACCTCAATCACCCTCCATAATCTGTGTAATGCATCTGAAATGGAAACAGATTTGGGGGTTTGCTGTAAAACATGACTTCAGCTGTCGCAACAATGCCGGTAGCAAACAGCTGAGCTAGCAAGATATTGTCTTGTATATAGAGAGGGAATGGAATCAAGGAGAGAAAAATAGTCATTCTCCTCCTCTTACAAGAAGGCACTGGTAAGGCCACATTTTGGGAATATGCGGTGCAGTTTGCGAATCCCATTCACAAAAGGGAACGTCTTGGAATTGAGGCAGTTCAAGTAGGCAACTAAATTAATAAGGGAATGGAGCGGGCGTGAAGATGCAGGCAGATTAGACAAGTTAGGGCTGTTTACATTGGAGAAGCGGCGGTG